>WNGS01001605.1:0-11370 GCA_020271785.1 Procambarus virginalis
CACTCCAGAAGGAACCATTACCATGGTGTTCCACACTCCAGAAGGAACCATTACCATGGTGTTCCACACTCCAGAAGGAACCATTACCACGGTGTTCCACACTCCAGAAGGAACCATTACCATGGTGTTCCACACTCCAGAAGGAACCATTACCAGGGGTTCCACACTCCAGAAGGAACCATTACCATGGTGTTCCACACTCCAGAAGGAACCATTACCATGGTGTTCCACACTCCAGAAGGAACCATTACCATGGTGTTCCACACTCCAGAAGGAACCATTACCATGGTGTTCCACACTCCAGAAGGAACCATTACCATGGTGTTCCACACTCCAGAAGGAACCATTACCATGGTGTTCCACACTCCAGAAGGAACCATTACCATGGTGTTCCACACTCCAGAAGGAACCATTACCATGGTGTTCCACACTCCAGAAGGAACCATTACCATGGTGTTCCACACTCCAGAAGGACCATTACCATGGTGTTCCACACTCCAGAAGGAACCATTACCATGGTGTTCCACACTCCAGAAGGAACCATTACCATGTGTTCCACACTCCAGAAGGAACCATTACCATGGTGTTCCACACTCCAGAAGGAACCATTACCATGGTGTTCCACACTCCAGAAGGAACCATTACCATGGTGTTCCACACTCCAGAAGGACCATTACCATGGTGTTCCACACTCCAGAAGGAACCATTACCATGGTGTTCCACACTCCAGAAGGAACCATTACCAAGGTGTTCCACACTCCAGAAGGAACCATTCCATGGTGTTCCACACTCCAGAAGGAACCATTACCATGGTGTTCCACACTCCAGAAGGAACCATTACCATGGTGTTCCACACTCCAGAAGGAACCATTACCAAGGTGTTCCACACTCCAGAAGGAACCATTACCATGGTGTTCCACACTCCAGAAGGAACCATTACCATGGTGTTCCACACTCCAGAAGGACCATTACCATGGTGTTCCACACTCCAGAAGGAACCATTACCATGGTGTTCCACACTCCAGAAGGACCATTACCATGGTGTTCCACACCCAGAAGGAACCATTACCATGGTGTTCCACACTCCAGAAGGAACCATTACCATGGTGTTCCACACTCCAGAAAGAACCATTACCAAGTGTTCCACACTCCAGAAGGAACCATTACCAAGGTGTTCCCACTCCAGAAGGAACCATTACCATGGTGTTCCACACTCCAGAAGGAACCATTACCATGGTGTTCCACACTCCAGAAGGAACCATTACCAAGGTGTTCCACACTCCAGAAGGAACCATTACCAAGGTGTTCCACACTCCAGAAGGAACCATTACCAGGTGTTCCACACTCCAGAAGGAACCATTACCATGGTGTTCCACACTCCAGAAGGAACCATTACCATGGTGTTCCACACTCCAGAAGGAACCATTACCATGGTGTTCCACACTCCAGAAGGAACCATTACCAAGGTGTTCCACACTCCAGAAGGAACCATTACCATGGTGTTCCACACTCCAGAGGAACCATTACAATGTGTTCCCACTCCAGAAGGAACCATTACCAATGTGTTCCACACTCCAGAAGGAACCATTACCAAGGTGTTCCACACTCCAGAAGGAACCATTACCATGGTGTTCCACACTCCAGAAGGAACCATACCATGTTGTTCCACACTCCAGAAGGAACCATTACCATGGTGTTCCACACTCCAGAAGGAACCATTACCATGGTGTTCCACACTCCAGAAGGAACCATTACCATGGTGTTCCACACTCCAGAAGGACCATTACCATGGTGTTCCACACTCCAGAAGGAACCATTACCATGGTGTTCCACACTCCAGAAGGAACCATTACCAGGTGTTCCACACTCCAGAAGGAACCATTACCATGGTGTTCCACACTCCAGAAGGAACCATTACCATGGTGTTCCACACTCCAGAGGAACCATTACCATGGTGTTCCACACTCCAGAAGGAACCATTACCATGGTGTTCCACACTCCAGAAGGAACCATTACCATGGTGTTCCACACTCCAGAAGGAACCATTACCATGGTGTTCCACACTCCAGAAGGAACCATTACCATGGTGTTCCACACTCCAGAAGGAACCATTACCATGGTGTTCCACACTCCAGAAGGAACCATTACCATGGTGTTCCACACTCCAGAAGGAACCATTACCAGGGTGTTCCACCTCCAGAAGGAACCATTACCATGGTGTTTCACACTCCAGAAGGAACCATTACCAAGGTGTTCCACACTCCAGAAGGAACCATTACCATGGTGTTCCACACTCCAGAAGGAACCATTACCATGGTGTTCCACACTCCAGAAGGAACCATTACCATGGTGTTCCACACTCCAGAAGGACCATTACCAAGGTGTTCCACACTCCAGAAGGAACCATTACCATGGTGTTCCACACTCCAGAAGGAACCATTACCAGGTGTTCCACACTCCAGAAGGAACCATTACCATGGTGTTCCACACTCCAGAAGGAACCATTACCATGGTGTTCCACACTCCAGAAGGAACCATTACCAAGGTGTTCCACACTCCAGAAGGAACCATTACCAAGGTGTTCCACACTCCAGAAGGAACCATTACCAAGGTGTTCCACACTCCAGAAGGAACCATTACCATGGTGTTCCACACTCCAGAAGGAACCATTACCAAGGTGTTCCACACTCCAGAAGGAACCATTACCAAGGTGTTCCACACTCCAGAAGGAACCATTACCATGGTGTTCCACACTCCAGAAGGAACCATTACCAAGGTGTTCCACACTCCAGAAGGAACCATTACCAAGGTGTTCCACACTCCAGAAGGAACCATTACCATGGTGTTCCACACTCCAGAAGGAACCATTACCAAGGTGTTCCACACTCCAGAAGGAACCATTACCAAGGTGTTCCACACTCCAGAAGGAACCATTACCATGGTGTTCCACACTCCAGAAGGAACCATTACCAAGGTGTTCCACACTCCAGAAGGAACCATTACCAAGGTGTTCCACACTCCAGAAGGAACCATTACCAAGGTGTTCCACACTCCAGAAGGAACCATTACCAAGGTGTTCCACACTCCAGAAGGAACCATCGACTCTCACCTGTGTAATTTACACTCCTCTTGGTTCCAACGCTCCCCCTACCTCCTCTCTCTCCGTCACCCCCCCTCCTCTCTCTCCGTAAATACTCCCCCTCCTCTCTCTCCGTACACCCCCCCCTCCTCTTCTCCGTCCACTCCCCCCTCCTCTCTCTCCGTCACTCCCCCTCTCTCTCTCCGTCACTCCCCCTCTCTCTCTCCGTCACTCCCCTCCTCTCTCTCCGTCACTCCCCCTCTCTCTCTCCGTCACTCCCCTCCTCTCTCTCCGTCACATCCCCTCCTCTCTCTCCGTCACTCCCCCTCCTCTCTCTCCGTCAACTCCCCCCCTCTCTCTCCCGTTCACCCCCTCCTCTCTCTCCGTCACTCCCCTCCTCTCTCTCCGTCACTCCCCCCCCCCCCCCTGGCACTAGAGAGAGTCAGAAATAGCACTATATTAATTGGACCGGGAGAGTTGCTCCACTAGTGCCCTTGCGCGCATACACGCACGCACACACACTCGCGCACCCACACGGACACACACACACACACACGCAGACACACACGCACACGCGCACACAAAGAAACTCTGCCCATTTGTTTCTGCCGGGGGGGGCGGAATCAAATGGGGAGTTTCTTTCATCCTGATGTACCTGTTCATCTAGTAGTAAATTAATAGGTACCTGGGAGTTAGACAGCTGTTACGGGCTGCTTCCTGCGTGTGTGTGTGTGTACTCACCTAATTATGCTTGCGGGGGTTGAGCTCTTGCTCTTTGGTCCCGCCTCTCAACCGTCAATCAACAGGTGTACAGTTTCCTGAGCCTATTGGGCTCTATCATATCTACACTTGAAACTGTGTATGGAGTCAGCCTCCACCACATCACTTCCTAATGCATTCCATTTGTCAACCACCCCGACACTAAAAAAGTTCTTTCTAATATCTCTGTGGCTCATTTGGGCACTCAGTTTCCACCTGTGTCCCCTAGTGCGTGTGCTCCTTGTGTTAAACAGCCTGTCTTTATCAACCCTATCAATTCCCTTGAGAATCTTAAATATGGTGATCATGTCCCCCCTAACTCTTCTGTCATACAACGAAGTGAGGTTTAATTCCCGTAGTCTCTCCTCGTAGCTCATACCTCTCAGCTCGGGTACTAGTCTGGTGGCAAACCTTTGAACCTTTTCCAGTTTAGTCTTATGCTTGACTAGATATGGACTCCATGCTGGAGCCGCATACTCCAGGACTGGCCTGTGTGTGTGTGTGTGTGTGTGTGTGTGTGTGTGTGTTCGTTTGTGTTTGTGTTAGAGAGAAATATATGTAGTAGACATAATAGAAAAAATTTAATTGTTAGAAAAGCGGGGTCCAAGAACTAATAGCTTGATTCTGCAGAAACAAATAGTAAATACATATGGGTCAAAAGCAGGAGGGAATATAATAACCCATGGTTTAATAGACAGTGTCAAGAAGCAAAAATGGCCAGCAGGCGGGAGTGGAGGAAGTACAGAAGACAAAGGACAGAGGACAACAGGATCAGATGCAACAGAGCTAGGAACGATTACATTAACATAAGACGAGTGTCGGAAAAAAACTATGAGAACGATATTGCAGTCAAAGCAAAAAAGCAACCTAAGCTACTACACAGTCATTTAAGACGAAAAATATCAGTGAACGACCAAGTGACAAGATTAAGGAAGGCAGAAGGGACATATACTGAAAGTGACAAGGAAATCTGCGAGGCACTGAATGGTTTCCATAGAGTGTTCACAACCGAGCCTGAGCAGCTCCCATTGTTAGAAGAGATTACCCTAGATGAAAGACTATCAGATATAGAGGTGACAGCAGAGGAGGTAATGAAACAGTTGACAACTCTAGATGCAAATAAAGCTGTTGGACCAGACAAAGTATCACCTTGGATACTAAAAGAGGCAGCGCAGGCCCTCAGCGTGCCTCTGGCAATGATCTTTAATGAGTCACTTATGTCGGGAGAATTGCCCAGTTGCTGGAAGAAGGCAAATGTGGTACCAATTTTCAAGAAAGGAGATAGGGAAGAGGCACTTAACTACAGACCAATAACACTGACAAGCATCCCCTTCAAAGTACCAGAAAGAATAATCAGGTTACGACTGGTCACACACCCAGAGAACATTAAATATGTAAACAAACATCAACATGGGTTCAGAGAAGGGAAATGCCTAACAAACCTTCGGGTATTCTATGATAAAGTGACAAAAATAAGGCAAGACAGGGAAGGATGGGCAGACTGCATATTTCCGGGGTGGCAAAAAGCCTTTGATACTGCTATTCAAACTTGAGAGGCAGACAGGAGTAAGCGGAAAAGTCCTAGCATGGGTTAAGAATTACTTAACAAGCAGGAGCCAGAGAGTAACAGTCAGGGGCGAGAAGTCGGACTGGCGAACAGTAACGAGTGGAGTACCTCAAGGATCGGTGCTGGGACCTATTTCTTTCTATACGTATATTAGAAATTTGTTCTATGTCTAATATACATAAACATGTCTACAGGAGTCGAGTCCTATATGTCGATGATCACGGATGACGAAAAGTTGATGAGAAGAGTTGTGACAGATGAGGATTGCAGGATCCTCCAAGAGGACCTGAACAGGTTGCAGAGATGGCCAGAGAAATGGCTACTGGAGTTCAACACGAGCAAATGTAAAGTTATGGAAATGGGATTAGGTGATAGGCAACCAAAGGGACAGTACACAATGAAGGGGAACAGCCTACCTGTGACGACGCGAGAAAGAGACCTGGGTGTGGACGTTACACCTAATCTATCTCCTGAAGCACATATAAATTGGATAAAGACAGCAGCGGCAAAAGTTAGAACATCATTTAGAAACAAACAGAAATCATAATAGCGTGATGCATCAAATGAGCAAATCCACAAGGGCCGTGACGAGGATTCGAACCTGCGTCAGTAAAAGTAAAACCCTGGTTTGTGTCTCGGAGAGGGTGCAGGATCCAGTAAGTTCAGTAGAACTTCGGTTTCAACTCTTTTAACCCTGTCGTAGCTCAGTCGATTAAGGCAGTGTCTGGGATGCTCCCGGACGCAGGTTCGAATCCTCGTCACGGCCATTGTGGATTTGTTCATCATTTAGAAACCGAAGTGAAGAGGCTTTTACGGCGCTTTACACTGCCTACGTGAGACCAGTCTTGTAGTATGTTGCGCCATCATGGAGTCCCCACCTGAAGAAACCCATAAGGAAACTGGAAAAGGTTCAGAAGTTTGCGACGAGTCTCGTCCAAGAGTTACGAGGGATGGGGTATGAAGCGCGCTTGAAGGAACTGAACCTGACTACGCTAGAAAAAATGAGGGAGAGGGGAGATATGATAGCAACATATTAAATACTTTAGGGGATTGGCAAAGTGGAAATAGACGAAATGTTAACCCAGAATACGAACAGAAGAAGAGGACATGGGTGGAAGCTAGAAACTCAAATGACTCATAGAGATGTTAGAAAGTTTTCTTTCAGTGTGAGAGTTGTGGGGAAATGGAATGCACTAAAGGAGTACATTGTGGAAGCAAACACTATTCATAGCTTTAAAACTAGATACGATAGGCTAGTGGGACCGGAGTCATTGCTTTAAACAACCGGCTGGCTCGAAAGGCGGGATCCAAGAGCCAATGCTCGATCCTGCAGGCACAAATTACACAGAAAGGAAAGGGTATATAACAAGCCTAGAGGACTTGATCTTCAGTCAGAGCGAAGAACACAGCGAGAACTTTGGACACGATATAAAGTGTGAACTTCGGCCTACACACGCATGGTGTCCACGGTTCGAGTCTGCAACAGCCCAGGTGGATGGAATTAGGTGGAAATACCACAAAAAGCCAGCGAACATGGGAGAGAAAATAATATCCCATGGCTCAACAGACATTGTCAAGAAGGGAGTTGAAGAAATATAGAGGACAAAAGACAGAAGAAAACAGGAATAGATGCAACAGGCCTAGAAATAAGTACATAAATAAAGGAACAACAACACAAACTCTGAAAGTGATATTGGATCTAATGCAAAGAAACAACCAAATATAGTCTTATAAAAGGGACAATGAGAGTGAACGACCAAGTGACTAGATTACCACAAAAAGGGGAGGCGATCATATAGGGAAATGACAAATATGCGAGGAAATAAATGCCAGTTTCTCGCGGAGTGTTCATGAGTGAGCCAGAGTGGCTTGTCAGAGCTAGCGAGGCGGTAACCCTGGATAACTGTCAAGTATTGAGGTAAAACCAGGTAAACTAAAGGAACAATAACAAAGCTTTAAGAACAAGTCAACAAAGGCCTGGATGAGGGCTCCCAGACGCGCTCTAATCAACTGTATCACAACACGGTAAAAAGAATTGCAACCTGAAGCCCTACTGCCCCCACGAGGGTCCCGAGATGTGTAAATAGCTTTAGGTTCTTGTTGTTAATGAGTCAGTTACATAGTGAGAATTGCCCAGCTCCTGGAAGAAGGCATATATGGTACCAACCTACAAGGAAGGAGATAGAGAAGGGGGCACTTAACTATCTCAACAACAACATTACCAGACCAGGTTTAAACGATGTTATCCTAAAACCTAATATCAATAACACTTAATGAGTTTACGTGTTTTAAGTTGAAAAACAACATTACCACAACTACTAGTGTACCTGTAAGTCATCAGTCACATTACTACAACCACTAGTGTGCCTGTAAGTCATCAGTCACATTACCACAACCACTAGTGTGCCTGTAAGTCATCAGTCACATTACCACAACCACTAGTGTGCCTGTAAGTCATCAGTCACATTACCACAACCACTAGTGTGCCTGTAAGTCACCAGTCACATTACCACAACCACTAGTGTGCCTGTAAGTCACCAGTCACATTACCACAACCACTAGTGTGCCTGTAAGTCATCAGTCACATTACCACAACCACTAGTGTGCCTGTAAGTCATCAGTCACATTACCACAACCACTAGTGTGCCTGTAAGTCATCAGTCACATTACCACAACCACTAGTGTACCTGTAAGTCACCAGTCACATTACCACAACCACTAGTGTACCTGTAAGTCATCAGTCACATTACCACAACCACTAGTGTGCCTGTAAGTCATCAGTCACAACATTACCACAACCACTAGTGTGCCTGTAAGTCATCAGTCACAACATTACCACAACCACTAGTGTGCCTGTAAGTCATCAGTCACAACATTACCACAACCACTAGTGTGCCTGTAAGTCACCAGTCACAACATTACCACAACCACTAGTGTACTTGTAAGTCACCAGTCACAACATTACCACAACCATTAGTGTGCCTGTAAGTCACCAGTCACAACATTACCACAACCACTAGTGTACTTGTAAGTCACCAGTCACAACATTACCACAACCACTAGTGTGCCTGTAAGTCATCAGTCACAACATTACCACAACCACTAGTGTGCCTGTAAGTCATCAGTCACAACATTACCACAACCACTAGTGTACCTGTAAGTCATCAGTCACAACATTACCACAACCATTAGTGTACCTGTAAGTCATCAGTCACATTACCACAACCATTAGTGTACCTGTAAGTCATCAGTCACAACATTACCACAACCACTAGTGTACCTGTAAGTCATCAGTCACATTACCACAACCACTAGTGTGCCTGTAAGTCACCAGTCACATTACTACAACCACTAGTGTACCTGTAAGTCACCAGTCACATTACCACAACCACTAGTGTGCCTGTAAGTCACCAGTCACATTACTACAACCACTAGTGTACCTGTAAGTCACCAGTCACATTACTACAACCACTAGTGTGTCTGTAAGTCATCAGTCACAACATTACCATAACCACTAGTGTGCCTGTAAGTCACCAGTCACATTACTACAACCACTAGTGTGTCTGTAAGTCATCAGTCACATTACCACAACCACTAGTGTGTCTGTAAGTCATCAGTCACATTACCATAACCACTAGTGTGCCTGTAAGTCACCAGTCACATTACCATAACCACTAGTGTGCCTGTAAGTCATCAGTCACATTACTACAACCACTAGTGTACCTGTAAGTCATCAGTCACATTACTACAACCACTAGTGTGTCTGTAAGTCATCAGTCACAACATTACCACAACCACTAGTGTACCTGTAAGTCATCAGTCACATTACCACAACTACTAGTGTACCTGTAAGTCATCAGTCACATTACCACAACCACTAGTGTACCTGTAAGTCATCAGTCACATTACCACAACCACTAGTGTACCTGTAAGTCACCAGTCACATTACTACAACCACTAGTGTACCTGTAGTCATCAGTCACATTACCACAACCACTAGTGTGCCTGTAAGTCATCAGTCACATTACTACAACCACTAGTGTACCTGTAAGTCATCAGTCACATTACTACAACCACTAGTGTGCCTGTAAGTCATCAGTCACATTACCACAACCACTAGTGTGCCTGTAAGTCATCAGTCACATTACCACAACCACTAGTGTGCCTGTAAGTCATCAGTCACATTACTACAACCACTAGTGTGCCTGTAAGTCATCAGTCACATTACCACAACCACTAGTGTGCCTGTAAGTCATCAGTCACATTACTACAACCACTAGTGTGTCTGTAAGTCATCAGTCACATTACCACAACCACTAGTGTGCCTGTAAGTCATCAGTCACATTACTACAACCACTAGTGTGCCTGTAAGTCATCAGTCACATTACCACAACCACTAGTGTGCCTGTAAGTCATCAGTCACATTACTACAACCACTAGTGTGTCTGTAAGTCATCAGTCACATTACCACAACCACTAGTGTGCCTGTAAGTCATCAGTCACATTACTACAACCACTAGTGTGCCTGTAAGTCATCAGTCACATTACCACAACTACTAGTGTGCCTGTAAGTCATCAGTCACAGAATATTCCCCAAAAATAAAAATAAAAATTACATGTTTCTATGTAACTGCCACTGTATACATCCACATAACTCCATCAGCTAAGGCTAAAATAGATGTATTTAATACAACTGGTTTTGTTGCATGTGATCAAGTTAACACTTAAGTTAAAAGTTAACAAAAGATTATCACGAAAAATAATAATCTTGAGCACATGTAAAGCACCAAATAAGTGCGACTACGTCACTTATATAAAACAAATTATCATAACTCGAAATTCAAGTTCAATCACTTGAACTTTGGAGAATTTTTTCACCATTTTCCTATTAGTTTTTGACAACTTTTGTAAAGTTTTCCAACACTTTCCCATAGTTTCTGACCACTTTGGAGTGATTATCACAACTTTTCAGCAGTTTCTGACCATTTTGGAGCAATTATAACCACTTTCCGAGGTACCACAAGCACTATCGCCCTCACTATCGCCGCCACAAGCACTATCGCCCTCACTATCGCCGCCACAAGCACTATCGCCCTCACTATCGCCGCCACAAGCACGGTGTACACACAGTATTCAGCTTCACGCACACTATCGCCACCCACCGAAGCTTCCCTAAAAAAATACCGCGAATTTTCCTGTGGTGAGCCTCGCCTGCACCAGCGCCCTGCGTCCGCGACTCTCGCAGGAGGCCAGCGGGTGCCACCGGTGTCAAGAGAGCTTGACCAGTGTCAAGCCAGCTTGATCAGTGCCACGGACAGCGAGGGAGTGCCACACAAGTGAAAAGATTTCAGTAGCTGGCAACCCGCGGGGTGCGGTGTTGCCACCTCGCACGCCACGCGACTCTAATATCGCTCGCGGTTTGCTTAAATCGCGGGAAATCGCGGGAGTCTGCGGCTCCGTGGGGTGAAGAAAGGGTGTAGGGTGATCTAGAGATAAGGGGACGGGTTATAGGTCGTTAGGATGACAAGTGGTTTGGTTGTTATGGCAGCGGTTGTTGGATGGTAAACAAGGCGGAGTCGTCGATCGGATCCGCGAGAGATCCGTATTATTGGCACTTTGTTCCCATACGCCTAAATGCATACCCCGCTCGGAGGGCGCGGGAATACATCAGGATGTATTTCTATACAGTAGGGCGGGGGGGGGAGGGAGAGACCACAGGTGAGAGGGGAGGGAGGTAGAGAAAGGGGGAAGGAGAGGGGAGGGAAACCAACCAGTCCATTTTCTATGTTCCAAATGTCAGCGTCAACAGCGTTAATTTCCCGTTTTCTCTGTTTGCCGCCACTCGTTTTCTACACTTGTAATTCACCCAGAGTGCCACACATGCCAACTATACAGCCAAGTGTGGCCCTCCACACACCAACATACACCAACATAATATATATATATATATATATATATATTTTAA
>WNGS01001606.1:4813-25106 GCA_020271785.1 Procambarus virginalis
TCAGGGCCTCGCCGCCCGTTACCACCAACACTTCAGGCCTCGCCGCCCGTTACCACCAACACTTCAGAGCCTCGCCGCCCGTTACCACCAACACTTCAGGGCCTCGCCGCCCGTTACCACCAACACTACAGAGCCTCGCCGCCCGTTACCACCAACACTCAGAGCCTCGCCGCCCGTTACCACAACACTTCAGAGCCTCGCCGCCCGTTACCACCAACACTTCAGAGCCTCGCCCCGTTACCACCAACACTTCAGAGCCTCGCCGCCCGTTACCACCAACACTTCAGAGCCTCGCCGCCCGTTACCACCAACACTACAGAGCCTCGCCGCCCGTTACCACCAACACTCAGAGCCTCGCCGCCCGTTACCACCAACACTTCAGGCCTCGCCGCCCGTTACCAACAATTCAGAGCCTCGCCGCCCGTTACCACCAACACTTCAGAGCCTCGCCGCCCGTTACCACCAACACTACAGAGCCTCGCCGCCCGTTACCACCAAACTTCAGAGCCTCGCCGCCCGTTACCACCAACACTTCAGAGCCTCGCCGCCCGTTACCACCAACACTTCAGAGCCTCGCCGCCCGTTACCACCAACACTTCAGAGCCTCGCCGCCCGTTACCACCAACACTTCAGAGCCTCGCCGCCCGTTACCACCAACACTACAGAGCCTCGCCGCCCGTTACCACCAACACTTCAGAGCCTCGCCGCCCGTTACCACCAACACTACAGAGCTCGCCGCCCGTTACCACCAACACTTCAAGCCTCGCCGCCCGTTACCACCAACACTACAGAGCCTCGCCGCCCGTACCACCAACACTACAGAGCCTCGCCGCCCGTTACCACCAACACTACAGAGCCTCGCCGCCCGTTACCACCAACACTACAGAGCCTCGCCGCCCGTTACCACCAACACTTCAGAGCCTCGCCGCCCGTTACCACAAACACTAGAGCCTCGCCGCCCGTTACCACCAACACTTCAGAGCCTCGCCGCCCGTTACCACCAAACTTCAGAGCCTCGCCGCCCGTTACCACCAACACTACAGAGCCTCGCCGCCCGTTACCACCAACACTTCAGAGCCTCGCCGCCCTTACCACCAACACTTCAGAGCCTCGCCGCCCGTTACCACCAACACTCAGAGCCTCGCCGCCCGTTACCACCAACACTTCAGGGCCTCGCCGCCCGTTACCACCAACACTTCAGAGCCTCGCCGCCCGTTACCACCAACACTACAGAGCCTCGCCGCCCGTTACCACCAACACTACAGAGCCTCGCCGCCCGTTACCACCAACACTACAGAGCCTCGCCGCCCGTTACCACCAACACTTCAGAGCCTCGCCGCCCGTTACCACCAACACTTCAGAGCCTCGCCGCCGTTACCACCAACACTTCAGAGCCTCGCCGCCCGTTACCACCAACACTTCAGAGCCTCGCCGCCCGTTACCACAACACTACAGAGCCTCGCCGCCCGTTACCACCAACACTACAGAGCCTCGCCGCCCGTTACCACCAACACTTCAGAGCCTCGCCGCCCGTTACCACCAACACTTCAGAGCCTCGCCGCCCGTTACCACCAACACTTCAGGGCCTCGCCGCCCGTTACCACCAACACTTCAGAGCCTCGCCGCCCGTTACCACCAACACTACAGAGCCTCGCCGCCCGTTACCACCAACACTTCAGAGCCTCGCCGCCCGTTACCACCAACACTACAGAGCCTCGCCGCCCGTTACCACCAACACTACAGAGCCTCGCCGCCCGTTACCACCAACACTACAGAGCCTCGCCGCCCGTTACCACCAACACTACAGAGCCTCGCCGCCCGTTACCACCAACACTACAGAGCCTCGCCGCCCGTTACCACCAACACTTCAGAGCCTCGCCGCCCGTTACCACCAACACTACAGAGCCTCGCCGCCCGTTACCACCAACACTACAGAGCCTCGCCGCCCGTTACCACCAACACTTCAGAGCCTCGCCGCCCGTTACCACCAACACTTCAGAGCCTCGCCGCCCGTTACCACCAACACTTCAGAGCCTCGCCGCCCGTTACCACCAACACTTCAGAGCCTCGCCGCCCGTTACCACCAACACTTCAGAGCCTCGCCGCCCGTTACCACCAACACTACAGAGCCTCGCCGCCCGTTACCACCAACACTACAGAGCCTCGCCGCCCGTTACCACCAACACTTCAGAGCCTCGCCGCCCGTTACCACCAACACTTCAGAGCCTCGCCGCCCGTTACCACCAACACTCAGAGCCTCGCCGCCCGTTACCACCAACACTTCAGAGCCTCGCCGCCCGTTACCACCAACACTACAGAGCCTCGCCGCCCGTTACCACCAACACTACAGAGCCTCGCCGCCCGTTACCACCAACACTACAGAGCCTCGCCGCCCGTTACCACCAACACTACAGAGCCTCGCCGCCCGTTACCACCAACACTTCAGAGCCTCGCCGCCCGTTACCACCAACACTTCAGAGCCTCGCCGCCCGTTACCACCAACACTTCAGAGCCTCGCCGCCCGTTACCACCAACACTACAGAGCCTCGCCGCCCGTTACCACCAACACTTCAGAGCCTCGCCGCCCGTTACCACCAACACTTCAGAGCCTCGCCGCCCGTTACCACCAACACTTCAGAGCCTCGCCGCCCGTTACCACCAACACTTCAGAGCCTCGCCGCCCGTTACCACCAACACTTCAGAGCCTCGCCGCCCGTTACCACCAACACTACAGAGCCTCGCCGCCCGTTACCACCAACACTTCAGAGCCTCGCCGCCCGTTACCACCAACACTACAGAGCCTCGCCGCCCGTTACCACCAACACTTCAGAGCCTCGCCGCCCGTTACCACCAACACTTCAGAGCCTCGCCGCCCGTTACCACCAACACTACAGAGCCTCGCCGCCCGTTACCACCAACACTACAGAGCCTCGCCGCCCGTTACCACCAACACTTCAGAGCCTCGCCGCCCGTTACCACCAACACTTCAGAGCCTCGCCGCCCGTTACCACCAACACTTCAGAGCCTCGCCGCCCGTTACCACCAACACTACAGAGCCTCGCCGCCCGTTACCACCAACACTACAGAGCCTCGCCGCCCGTTACCACCAACACTTCAGAGCCTCGCCGCCCGTTACCACCAACACTTCAGAGCCTCGCCGCCCGTTACCACCAACACTTCAGAGCCTCGCCGCCCGTTACCACCAACACTTCAGAGCCTCGCCGCCCGTTACCACCAACACTTCAGAGCCTCGCCGCCCGTTACCACCAACACTTCAGAGCCTCGCCGCCCGTTACCACCAACACTACAGAGCCTCGCCGCCCGTTACCACCAACACTACAGAGCCTCGCCGCCCGTTACCACCAACACTACAGAGCCTCGCCGCCCGTTACCACCAACACTTCAGAGCCTCGCCGCCCGTTACCACCAACACTACAGAGCCTCGCCGCCCGTTACCACCAACACTTCAGAGCCTCGCCGCCCGTTACCACCAACACTACAGAGCCTCGCCGCCCGTTACCACCAACACTACAGAGCCTCGCCGCCCGTTACCACCAACACTACAGAGCCTCGCCGCCCGTTACCACCAACACTACAGAGCCTCGCCGCCCGTTACCACCAACACTTCAGAGCCTCGCCGCCCGTTACCACCAACACTACAGAGCCTCGCCGCCCGTTACCACCAACACTTCAGAGCCTCGCCGCCCGTTACCACCAACACTACAGAGCCTCGCCGCCCGTTACCACCAACACTTCAGAGCCTCGCCGCCCGTTACCACCAACACTACAGAGCCTCGCCGCCCGTTACCACCAACACTTCAGAGCCTCGCCGCCCGTTACCACCAACACTACAGAGCCTCGCCGCCCGTTACCACCAACACTACAGAGCCTCGCCGCCCGTTACCACCAACACTTCAGAGCCTCGCCGCCCGTTACCACCAACACTTCAGAGCCTCGCCGCCCGTTACCACCAACACTTCAGAGCCTCGCCGCCCGTTACCACCAACACTACAGAGCCTCGCCGCCCGTTACCACCAACACTACAGAGCCTCGCCGCCCGTTACCACCAACACTTCAGAGCCTCGCCGCCCGTTACCACCAACACTTCAGAGCCTCGCCGCCCGTTACCACCAACACTTCAGAGCCTCGCCGCCCGTTACCACCAACACTTCAGAGCCTCGCCGCCCGTTACCACCAACACTACAGAGCCTCGCCGCCCGTTACCACCAACACTACAGAGCCTCGCCGCCCGTTACCACCAACACTACAGAGCCTCGCCGCCCGTTACCACCAACACTTCAGAGCCTCGCCGCCCGTTACCACCAACACTTCAGAGCCTCGCCGCCCGTTACCACCAACACTACAGAGCCTCGCCGCCCGTTACCACCAACACTTCAGAGCCTCGCCGCCCGTTACCACCAACACTTCAGAGCCTCGCCGCCCGTTACCACCAACACTTCAGAGCCTCGCCGCCCGTTACCACCAACACTTCAGAGCCTCGCCGCCCGTTACCACCAACACTACAGAGCCTCGCCGCCCGTTACCACCAACACTTCAGAGCCTCGCCGCCCGTTACCACCAACACTTCAGGCCTCGCCGCCCGTTACCACCAACACTTCAGAGCCTCGCCGCCCGTTACCACCAACACTTCAGAGCCTCGCCGCCCGTTACCACCAACACTTCAGAGCCTCGCCGCCCGTTACCACCAACACTTCAGAGCCTCGCCGCCCGTTACCACCAACACTTCAGAGCCTCGCCGCCCGTTACCACCAACACTACAGAGCCTCGCCGCCCGTTACCACCACACACTACAGAGCCTCGCCGCCCGTTACCACCAACACTACAAGCCTCGCCGCCCGTTACCACCAACACTACAGAGCCTCGCCGCCCGTTACCACCAACACTACAGAGCCTCGCCGCCCGTTACCACCAACACTACAGAGCCTCGCCGCCCGTTACCACCAACACTACAGAGCCTCGCCGCCCGTTACCACCAACACTACAGAGCCTCGCCGCCCGTTACCACCAACACTACAGAGCCTCGCCGCCCGTTACCACCAACACTTCAGAGCCTCGCCGCCCGTTACCACCAACACTTCAGAGCCTCGCCGCCCGTTACCACCAACACTACAGAGCCTCGCCGCCCGTTACCACCAACACTTCAGAGCCTCGCCGCCCGTTACCACCAACACTACAGAGCCTCGCCGCCCGTTACCACCAACACTTCAGAGCCTCGCCGCCCGTTACCACCAACACTTCAGAGCCTCGCCGCCCGTTACCACCACAGAGCCTCGCCGCCCGTTACCACCAACACTACAGAGCCTCGCCGCCCGTTACCACCAACACTACAGAGCCTCGCCGCCCGTTACCACCAACACTACAGAGCCTCGCCGCCCGTTACCACCAACACTTCAGAGCCTCGCCGCCCGTTACCACCAACACTTCAGAGCCTCGCCGCCCGTTACCACCAACACTACAGAGCCTCGCCGCCCGTTACCACCAACACTTCAGAGCCTCGCCGCCCGTTACCACCAACACTTCAGAGCCTCGCCGCCCGTTACCACCAACACTTCAGAGCCTCGCCGCCCGTTACCACCAACACTTCAGAGCCTCGCCGCCCGTTACCACCAACACTTCAGAGCCTCGCCGCCCGTTACCACCAACACTTCAGAGCCTCGCCGCCCGTTACCACCAACACTTCAGAGCCTCGCCGCCCGTTACCACCAACACTTCAGAGCCTCGCCGCCCGTTACCACCAACACTTCAGAGCCTCGCCGCCCGTTACCACCAACACTTCAGAGCCTCGCCGCCCGTTACCACCAACACTTCAGAGCCTCGCCGCCCGTTACCACCAACACTACAGAGCCTCGCCGCCCGTTACCACCAACACTTCAGAGCCTCGCCGCCCGTTACCACCAACACTTCAGAGCCTCGCCGCCCGTTACCACCAACACTTCAGAGCCTCGCCGCCCGTTACCACCAACACTTCAGAGCCTCGCCGCCCGTTACCACCAACACTACAGAGCCTCGCCGCCCGTTACCACCAACACTTCAGAGCCTCGCCGCCCGTTACCACCAACACTACAGAGCCTCGCCGCCCGTTACCACCAACACTTCAGGCCTCGCCGCCCGTTACCACCAACACTTCAGGCCTCGCCGCCCGTTACCACCAACACTACAGAGCCTCGCCGCCCGTTACCACCAACACTACAGAGCCTCGCCGCCCGTTACCACCAACACTTCAGAGCCTCGCCGCCCGTTACCACCAACACTACAGAGCCTCGCCGCCCGTTACCACCAACACTTCAGGCCTCGCCGCCCGTTACCACCAACACTACAGAGCCTCGCCGCCCGTTACCACCAACACTTCAGAGCCTCGCCGCCCGTTACCACCAACACTTCAGAGCCTCGCCGCCCGTTACCACCAACACTTCAGAGCCTCGCCGCCCGTTACCACCAACACTACAGAGCCTCGCCGCCCGTTACCACCAACACTACAGAGCCTCGCCGCCCGTTACCACCAACACTTCAGAGCCTCGCCGCCCGTTACCACCAACACTACAGAGCCTCGCCGCCCGTTACCACCAACACTACAGAGCCTCGCCGCCCGTTACCACCAACACTACAGAGCCTCGCCGCCCGTTACCACCAACACTACAGAGCCTCGCCGCCCGTTACCACCAACACTACAGAGCCTCGCCGCCCGTTACCACCAACACTTCAGAGCCTCGCCGCCCGTTACCACCAACACTACAGAGCCTCGCCGCCCGTTACCACCAACACTTCAGAGCCTCGCCGCCCGTTACCACCAACACTACAGAGCCTCGCCGCCCGTTACCACCAACACTACAGAGCCTCGCCGCCCGTTACCACCAACACTTCAGAGCCTCGCCGCCCGTTACCACCAACACTTCAGGCCTCGCCGCCCGTTACCACCAACACTTCAGAGCCTCGCCGCCCGTTACCACCAACACTTCAGAGCCTCGCCGCCCGTTACCACCAACACTTCAGAGCCTCGCCGCCCGTTACCACCAACACTACAGGGCCTCGCCGCCCGTTACCACCAACACTACAGAGCCTCGCTGCCCGTTACCACCAACACTACAGAGCCTCGCCGCCCGTTACCACCAACACTACAGAGCCTCGCCGCCCGTTACCACCAACACTAGAGCCTCGCCGCCCGTTACCACCAACACTTCAGAGCCTCGCCGCCCGTTACCACACCTACAGAGCCTCGCCGCCCGTTACCACCAACACTTCAGAGCCTCGCCGCCCGTTACCACAACACTTCAGAGCCTCGCCGCCCGTTACCACCAACACTTCAGAGCCTCGCCGCCCGTTACCACCAACACTTCAGAGCCTCGCCGCCCGTTACCACCAACACTTCAGAGCCTCGCCGCCCGTTACCACCAACACTTCAGAGCCTCGCCGCCCGTTACCACCAACACTTCAGGCCTCGCCGCCCGTTACCACCAACACTACAGAGCCTCGCCGCCCGTTACCACCAACACTTCAGAGCCTCGCCGCCCGTTACCACCAACACTTCAGAGCCTCGCCGCCCGTTACCACCAAACTTCAGGCCTCGCCGCCCGTTACCACCAACACTTCAGAGCCTCGCCGCCCGTTACCACCAACACTTCAGAGCCTCGCCGCCCGTTACCACCAACACTTCAGAGCCTCGCCGCCCGTTACCACCAACACTTCAGAGCCTCGCCGCCGTTACCACCAACACTTCAGAGCCTCGCCGCCCGTTACCACCAACACTTCAGAGCCTCGCCGCCCGTTACCACCAACACTACAGAGCCTCGCCGCCCGTTACCACCAACACTACAGAGCCTCGCCGCCCGTTACCACCACACTTCAGAGCCTCGCCGCCCGTTACCACCAACACTACAGAGCCTCGCCGCCCGTTACCACCAACACTTCAGAGCCTCGCCGCCCGTTACCACCAACACTTCAGAGCCTCGCCGCCCGTTACCACCAACACTACAGAGCCTCGCCGCCCGTTACCACCAAACTTCAGGCCTCGCCGCCCGTTACCACCAACACTTCAGAGCCTCGCCGCCCGTTACCACCACACTTCAGAGCCTCGCCGCCCGTTACCACCAACACTTCAGAGCCTCGCCGCCCGTTACCACCAACACTTCAGAGCCTCGCCGCCCGTTACCACCAACACTACAGAGCCTCGCCGCCCGTTACCACCAACACTTCAGGGCCTCGCCGCCCGTTACCACCAACACTTCAGAGCCTCGCCGCCCGTTACCACCAACACTTCAGAGCCTCGCCGCCCGTTACCACCAACACTTCAGAGCCTCGCCGCCCGTTACCACCAACACTACAGAGCCTCGCCGCCCGTTACCACCAACACTACAGAGCCTCGCCGCCCGTTACCACCAACACTACAGAGCCTCGCCGCCCATTACCACCAACACTTCAGGGCCTCGCCGCCCGTTACCACCAACACTTCAGAGCCTCGCCGCCCGTTACCACCAACACTTCAGAGCCTCGCCGCCCGTTACCACCAACACTACAGAGCCTCGCCGCCCGTTACCACCAACACTTCAGAGCCTCGCCGCCCGTTACCACCACACTACAGAGCCTCGCCGCCCGTTACCACCAACACTTCAGAGCCTCGCCGCCCGTTACCACCAACACTTCAGGCCTCGCCGCCCGTTACCACCAACACTTCAGAGCCTCGCCGCCCGTTACCACCAACACTTCAGAGCCTCGCCGCCCGTTACCACCAACACTTCAGAGCCTCGCCGCCCGTTACCACCAACACTTCAGAGCCTCGCCGCCCGTTACCACCAACACTTCAGAGCCTCGCCGCCCGTTACCACCAACACTTCAGAGCCTCGCCGCCCGTTACCACCAACACTTCAGAGCCTCGCCGCCCGTTACCACCAACACTACAGAGCCTCGCCGCCCGTTACCACCAACACTACAGGCCTCGCCGCCCGTTACCACCAACACTACAGAGCCTCGCCGCCCGTTACCACCAACACTACAGAGCCTCGCCGCCCGTTACCACCAACACTTCAGGGCCTCGCCGCCCGTTACCACCAACACTACAGAGCCTCGCCGCCCGTTACCACCAACACTACAGAGCCTCGCCGCCCGTTACCACCAACACTACAGAGCCTCGCCGCCCGTTACCACCAACACTTCAGGCCTCGCCGCCGTTACCACCAACACTTCAGAGCCTCGCCGCCCGTTACCACCAACACTTCAGAGCCTCGCCGCCCGTTACCACCAACACTACAGAGCCTCGCCGCCCGTTACCACCAACACTACAGAGCCTCGCCGCCCGTTACCACCAACACTACAGAGCCTCGCCGCCCGTTACCACCAACACTACAGAGCCTCGCCGCCCGTTACCACCAACACTTCAGAGCCTCGCCGCCCGTTACCACCAACACTACAGAGCCTCGCCGCCCGTCCACCAACACTACAGAGCCTCGCCGCCCGTTACCACCACACTTCAGAGCCTCGCCGCCCGTTACCACCAACACTACAGAGCCTCGCCGCCCGTTACCACCAACACTACAGAGCCTCGCCGCCCGTTACCACCAACACTTCGAGCCTCGCCGCCCGTTACCACCAACACTACAGAGCCTCGCCGCCCGTTACCACCAACACTTCAGAGCCTCGCCGCCCGTTACCACCAACACTACAGAGCCTCGCCGCCCGTTACCACCAACACTACAGAGCCTCGCCGCCCGTTACCACCAACACTACAGAGCCTCGCCGCCCGTTACCACCAACACTTCAGAGCCTCGCCGCCCGTTACCACCAACACTACAGAGCCTCGCCGCCCGTTACCACCAACACTACAGAGCCTCGCCGCCCGTTACCACCAACACTACAGAGCCTCGCCGCCCGTTACCACCAACACTTCAGAGCCTCGCCGCCCGTTACCACCAACACTTCAGAGCCTCGCCGCCCGTTACCACCAACACTTCAGAGCCTCGCCGCCCGTTACCACCAACACTCAGAGCCTCGCCGCCCGTTACCACCAACACTTCAGAGCCTCGCCGCCCGTTACCACCAACACTTCAGAGCCTCGCCGCCCGTTACCACCAACACTTCAGAGCCTCGCCGCCCGTTACCACCACACTACAGAGCCTCGCCGCCCGTTACCACCAACACTTCAGAGCCTCGCCGCCCGTTACCACCAACACTTCAGAGCCTCGCCGCCCGTTACCACCAACACTACAGAGCCTCGCCGCCCGTTACCACCAACACTTCAGAGCCTCGCCGCCCGTTACCACCAACACTACAGAGCCTCGCCGCCCGTTACCACCAACACTTCAGAGCCTCGCCGCCCGTTACCACCAACACTACAGAGCCTCGCCGCCCGTTACCACCAACACTACAGAGCCTCGCCGCCCGTTACCACCAACACTTCAGAGCCTCGCCGCCCGTTACCACCAACACTTCAGAGCCTCGCCGCCCGTTACCACCAACACTTCAGAGCCTCGCCGCCCGTTACCACCAACACTACAGCCTCGCCGCCCGTTACCACCAACACTTCAGAGCCTCGCCGCCCGTTACCACCAACACTTCAGAGCCTCGCCGCCCGTTACCACCAACACTACAGAGCCTCGCCGCCCGTTACCACCAACACTTCAGAGCCTCGCCGCCCGTTACCACCAACACTTCAGAGCCTCGCCGCCCGTTACCACCAACACTTCAGAGCCTCGCCGCCCGTTACCACCAACACTACAGAGCCTCGCCGCCCGTTACCACCAACACTTCAGAGCCTCGCCGCCCGTTACCACCAACACTTCAGAGCCTCGCCGCCCGTTACCACCAACACTTCAGAGCCTCGCCGCCCGTTACCACCAACACTTCAGAGCCTCGCCGCCCGTTACCACCAACACTTCAGAGCCTCGCCGCCCGTTACCACCAACACTTCAGAGCCTCGCCGCCCGTTACCACCACACTTCAGAGCCTCGCCGCCCGTTACCACCAACACTTCAGAGCCTCGCCGCCCGTTACCACCACACTTCAGGCCTCGCCGCCCTTTACCACCAACACTTCAGAGCCTCGCCGCCCGTTACCACCAACACTTCAGAGCCTCGCCGCCCGTTACCACCACACTACGAGCCTCGCCGCCCGTTACCACCAACACTTCAGAGCCTCGCCGCCGTACCACCAACACTACAGAGCCTCGCCGCCCGTTACCACCAACACTACAGAGCCTCGCCGCCCGTTCCACCAACCAAACTACAGAGCCTCGCCGCCCGTTACCACCAACACTTCAGAGCCTCGCCGCCCGTTACCACCACACTACAGAGCCTCGCCGCCCGTTACCACCAACACTACCAGAGCCTCGCCGCCCGTTACCACCAACACTTCAGAGCCTCGCCGCCCGTTACCACCAACACTTCAGAGCCTCGCCGCCCGTTACCACCAACACTACAGAGCCTCGCCGCCCGTTACCACCAACACTTCAGAGCCTCGCCGCCCGTTACCACCAACACTTCAGGCCTCGCCGCCCGTACCACCAACACTACAGAGCCTCGCCGCCCGTTACCACAACACTACAGGGCCTCGCCGCCCGTTACCACCAACACTACAGAGCCTCGCCGCCCGTTACCACCAACACTACAGAGCCTCGCCGCCCGTTACCACCACACTTCAGAGCCTCGCCGCCCGTTACCACCAACACTTCAAGCCTCGCCGCCCGTTACCACCAACACTCAGAGCCTCGCCGCCCGTTACCACCAACACTTCAGAGCCTCGCCGCCCGTTACCACCAACACTACAGAGCCTCGCCGCCCGTTACCACAACACTTCAGAGCCTCGCCGCCCGTTACCACCAACACTACAGAGCCTCGCCGCCCGTTACCACCAACACTTCAGAGCCTCGCCGCCCGTTACCACCAACACTTCAGAGCCTCGCCGCCCGTTACCACCAACACTCAGAGCCTCGCCGCCCGTTACCACCAACACTACAGAGCCTCCCGCCCGTTACACCAACACTACAGAGCCTCGCCGCCCGTTACCACCAACACTTCAGAGCCTCGCCGCCCGTTACCACCAACACTTCAGAGCCTCGCCGCCCGTTACCACCAACACTTCAGAGCCTCGCCGCCCGTTACCACCACACTACAGCCTCGCCGCCCGTTACCACCAACACTTCAGAGCCTCGCCGCCCGTTACCACCAACACTTCAGGCCTCGCCGCCCGTTACCACCAACACTACAGAGCCTCGCCGCCCGTTACCACCAACACTTCAGAGCTCGCCGCCCGTTACCACCAACACTTCAGGGCCTCGCCGCCCGTTACCACCAACACTTCAGAGCCTCGCCGCCCGTTACCACCAACACTACAGAGCCTCGCCGCCCGTTACCACCAACACTTCAGGGCCTCGCCGCCGTTACCACCAACACTACAGAGCCTCGCCGCCCGTTACCACCACCACTTACAGAGCCTCGCCGCCCGTTACCACCAACACTTCAGAGCCTCGCCGCCCGTTACCACCAACACTTCAGAGCCTCGCCGCCCGTTACCACCAACACTTCAGGGCCTCGCCGCCTGGTACCACCAACACTACAGAGCCTCGCCGCCCGTTACCACCAACACTACAGAGCCTCGCCGCCCGTTACCACCAACACTACAGAGCCTCGCCGCCCGTTACCACCAACACTTCAGGGCCTCGCCGCCCGTTACCACCAACACTACAGAGCCTCGCCGCCCGTTACCACCAACACTACAGAGCCTCGCCGCCCGTTACCACCAACACTACAGAGCCTCGCGCCCGTTACCACCAACACTACAGAGCCTCGCCGCCCGTTACCACCAACACTTCAGAGCCTCGCCGCCCGTTACCACCAACACTACAGAGCCTCGCCGCCCGTTACCACCAACACTTCAGAGCCTCGCCGCCCGTTACCACCAACACTACAGAGCCTCGCCGCCCGTTACCACCAACACTACCGAGCCTCGCCGCCCGTTACCACCAACACTTCAGAGCCTCGCCGCCCGTTACCACCAACACTTCAGGGCCTCGCCGCCCGTTACCACCAACACTACAGAGCCTCGCCGCCCGTTACCACCAACACTTCAGAGCCTCGCCGCCCGTTACCACCAACATCAGAGCCTCGCCGCCCGTTACCACCAACACTACAGGCCTCGCCGCCCGTTACCACCAACACTACAGGGCCTCGCCGCCCGTTACCACCAACACTTCAGAGCCTCGCCGCCCGTTACCACCAACACTACAGAGCCTCGCCGCCCGTTACCACCAACACTTCAGGGCCTCGCCGCCCGTTACCACCAACACTACAGAGCCTCGCCGCCCGTTACCACCAACACTTCAGAGCCTCGCCGCCCGTTACCACCAACACTCAGAGCCTCGCCGCCCGTTACCACCAACACTTCAGGCCTCGCCGCCCGTTACCACAACACTACAGAGCCTCGCCGCCCGTTACCACCAACACTACAGAGCCTCGCCGCCCGTTACCACCACACTCAGAGCCTCGCCGCCGTTACCACCAACACTACAGAGCCTCGCCGCCCGTTACCACCAACACTTCAGAGCCTCGCCGCCCGTTACCACCAACACTCAGAGCCTCGCCGCCCGTTACCACCAACACTCAGAGCCTCGCCGCCCGTTACCACCAACACTACAGAGCCTCGCCGCCCGTTACCACAACACTACAGAGCCTCGCCGCCCGTTACCACCAACACTACAGAGCCTCGCCGCCCGTTACCACCAACACTACAGAGCCTCGCCGCCCGTTACCACCAACACTCAGAGCCTCGCCGCCCGTTACCACCAACACTTCAGCCTCGCCGCCGTTACCACCAACACTTCAGGCCTCGCCGCCCGTTACCACCAACACTACAGAGCCTCGCCGCCCGTTACCACCAACACTACAGAGCCTCGCCGCCCGTTACCACCAACACTTCAGGCCTCGCCGCCCGTTACCACCAACACTACAGAGCCTCGCCGCCCGTTACCACCAACACTTCAGAGCCTCGCCGCCCGTTACCACCAACACTTCAGGCCTCGCCGCCCGTACCACCAACACTACAGAGCCTCGCCGCCCGTTACCACCAACACTACAGAGCCTCGCCGCCCGTTACCACCAACACTACAGCCTCGCCGCCCGTTACCACCAACACTTCAGGGCCTCGCCGCCCGTTACCACCACACTTCAGAGCCTCGCCGCCCGTTACCACCAACACTACAGAGCCTCGCCGCCCGTTACCACCAACACTTCAGAGCCTCGCCGCCCGTTACCACCAACACTTCAGAGCCTCCTCGCCCCGTTACCACCAACACTTCAGAGCCTCGCCGCCCGTTACCACCAACACTTCAGAGCCTCGCCGCCCGTTACCACCAACACTTCAGAGCCTCGCCGCCCGTTACCACCAACACTTCAGGCCTCGCCGCCCGTTACCCACAACACTACAGAGCCTCGCCGCCCTTACCACCAACACTTCAGAGCCTCGCCGCCCGTTACCACCAACACTTCAGAGCCTCGCCGCCCGTTACCACCAACACTACAGAGCCTCGCCGCCCGTTACCACCAACACTTCAGAGCCTCGCCGCCGTTCCCAACACTTCAGAGCCTCGCCGCCCGTTACCACCAACACTTCAGAGCCTCGCCGCCCGTTACCACCAACACTTCAGGCCTCGCCGCCCGTTACCACCAACACTTCAGAGCCTCGCCGCCCGTTACCACCAACACTACAGCCTCGCCGCCCGTTACCACCAACACTTCAGAGCCTCGCCGCCCGTTACCACCAACTTCAGAGCCTCGCCGCCCGTTACCACCAACACTTCAGAGCCTCGCCGCCCGTTACCACCAACACTTCAGAGCCTCGCCGCCCGTTACCACCAACACTACAGAGCCTCGCCGCCCGTTACCACCAACACTACAGAGCCTCGCCGCCCGTTACCACCAACACTACAGAGCCTCGCCGCCCGTTACCACCAACACTACAGAGCCTCGCCGCCCGTTACCACCAACACTTCAGGGCCTCGCCGCCCGTTACCACCAACACTACAGAGCCTCGCCGCCCGTTACCACCAACACTTCAGAGCCTCGCCGCCCGTACCACCAACACTACAGGCCTCGCCGCCCGTTACCACCAACACTACAGAGCCTCGCCGCCCGTTACCACCAACACTTCAGAGCCTCGCCGCCCGTTACCACCAACACTTCAGCCTCGCCGCCCGTTACCACCAACACTACAGAGCCTCGCCGCCCGTTACCACCAACACTTCAGAGCCTCGCCGCCCGTTACCACCAACACTTCAGAGCCTCGCCGCCCGTTACCACCAACACTTCAGAGCCTCGCCGCCCGTTACCACCAACACTTCAGAGCCTCGCCGCCCGTTACCACCAACACTTCAGAGCCTCGCCGCCCGTTACCACCAACACTTCAGAGCCTCGCCGCCCGTTACCACCACACTACAGAGCCTCGCCGCCCGTTACCACCACACTTCAGAGCCTCGCCGCCCGTTACCACCAACACTTCAGAGCCTCGCCGCCCGTTACCACCAACACTTCAGAGCTCGCCGCCCGTTACCACCAACACTTCAGAGCCTCGCCGCCCGTTACCACCAACACTACAGAGCCTCGCCGCCCGTTACCACCAACACTTCAGAGCCTCGCCGCCCGTTACCACCAACACTACAGAGCCTCGCCGCCCGTTACCACCAACACTTCAGAGCCTCGCCGCCCGTTACCACCAACACTACAGAGCCTCGCCGCCCGTTACCACCAACACTTCAGAGCCTCGCGCCCGTTACCACCAACACTTCAGAGCCTCGCCGCCCGTTACCACCAACACTACAGAGCCTCGCCGCCCGTTACCACCACACTTCAGAGCCTCGCCGCCCGTTACCACCAACACTACAGAGCCTCGCCGCCCGTTACCACCAACACTTCAGAGCCTCGCCGCCCGTTACCACCAACACTTCAGGCCTCGCCGCCCGTTACCACCAACACTACAGAGCCTCGCCGCCCGTTACCACCAACACTACAGAGCCTCGCCGCCCGTTACCACCAACACTCAGGCCTCGCCGCCCGTTACCACCAACACTTCAGAGCCTCGCCGCCCGTTACCACCAACACTACAGAGCCTCGCCGCCCGTTACCACCAACACTACAGAGCCTCGCCGCCCTTTACCACCACACTTCAGAGCCTCGCCGCCCGTTACCACCAACACTACAGAGCCTCGCCGCCCGTTACCACCAACACTACAGAGCCTCGNCCTCGCCGCCCGTTACCACCAACACTTCAGAGCCTCGCCGCCCGTTACCACCAACACTTCAGGCCTCGCCGCCCGTTACCACCAACACTACAGAGCCTCGCCGCCCGTTACCACCAACACTTCAGAGCCTCGCCGCCCGTTACCACCAACTTCAGGCCTCGCCGCCCGTTACCACCAACACTACAGAGCCTCGCCGCCCGTTACCACCAACACTACAGAGCCTCGCCGCCCGTTACCACCAACACTTCAGAGCCTCGCCGCCCGTTACCACCAACACTACTTCAGAGCCTCGCCGCCCGTTACCACCAACACTTCAGAGCCTCGCCGCCCGTTACCACCACACTTCAGAGCCTCGCCGCCCGTTACCACCAACACTACAGAGCCTCGCCGCCCGTTACCACCAACACTTCAGAGCCTCGCCGCCCGTTACCACCAACACTACAGAGCCTCGCCGCCCGTTACCACCAACACTACAGAGCCTCGCCGCCCGTTACCACCACACTTCAGAGCCTCGCCGCCCGTTACCACCAACACTACAGAGCCTCGCCGCCCGTTACCACCAACACTTCAGAGCCTCGCCGCCCGTTACCACCAACACTTCAGAGCCTCGCCGCCCGTTACCACCAACACTTCAGAGCCTCGCCGCCCGTTACCACCAACACTACAGAGCCTCGCCGCCCGTTACCACCAACACTTCAGAGCCTCGCCGCCCGTTACCACCAACACTACAGAGCCTCGCCGCCCGTTACCACCAACACTTCAGCCTCGCCGCCCGTTACCACCCACTTCAGAGCCTCGCCGCCCGTTACCACCAACACTTCAGAGCCTCGCCGCCCGTTACCACCAACACTACAGAGCCTCGCCGCCGTTACCACCAACACTACAGAGCCTCGCCGCCCGTTACCACCAACACTACAGAGCCTCGCCGCCCGTTACCACCAACACTTCAGAGCCTCGCCGCCCGTTACCACCAACACTTCAGAGCCTCGCCGCCGTTACCACCAACACTTCAGAGCCTCGCCGCCCGTTACCACCAACACTTCAGAGCCTCGCCGCCCGTTACCACCAACACTACAGAGCCTCGCCGCCCGTTACCACCAACACTTCAGAGCCTCGCCGCCCGTTACCACCAACACTACAGAGCCTCGCCGCCCGTTACCACCAACACTACAGAGCCTCGCCGCCCGTTACCACCAACACTTCAGGCCTCGCCGCCCGTTACCACCAACACTTCAGAGCCTCGCCGCCCGTTACCACCAACACTTCAGAGCCTCGCCGCCCGTTACCACCAACACTTCAGGGCCTCGCCGCCCGTTACCACCAACACTTCAGAGCCTCGCCGCCCGTTACCACCACACTACAGAGCCTCGCCGCCCGTTACCACCAACACTACAGAGCCTCGCCGCCCGTTACCACCAACACTTCAGAGCCTCGCCGCCCGTTACCACCAACACTTCAGAGCCTCGCCGCCCGTTACCACCAACACTTCAGAGCCTCGCCGCCCGTTACCACCACACTACAGAGCCTCGCCGCCCGTTACCACCACCAACACTTCGAGCCTCGCCGCCCGTTACCACCAACACTACAGAGCCTCGCCGCCCGTTACCACCACACTTCAGAGCCTCGCCGCCCGTTACCACCAACACTTCAGAGCCTCGCCGCCCGTTACCACCAACACTACAGAGCCTCGCCGCCCGTTACCACCAACACTACAGAGCCTCGCCGCCCGTTACCACCAACACTACAGAGCCTCGCCGCCCGTTACCACCAACACACAGGGCCTCGCCGCCCGTTACCACCAACACTTCAGAGCCTCGCCGCCCGTTACCACCAACACTACAGAGCCTCGCCGCCCGTTACCACCAACACTTCAGGCCTCGCCGCCCGTTACCACCAACACTTCAGAGCCTCGCCGCCCGTTACCACCAACACTTCAGAGCCTCGCCGCCCGTTACCACCAACACTTCAAGGCCTCGCCGCCCGTTACCACCAACACTTCAGAGCCTCGCCGCCCGTTACCACCAACACTTCAGAGCCTCGCCGCCCGTTACCACCAACACTACAGAGCCTCGCCGCCCGTACCACCAACACTTCAGGGCCTCGCCGCCCGTTACCACCAACACTTCAGGCCTCGCCGCCCGTTACCACCACACTTCAGAGCCTCGCCGCCCGTTACCACCAACACTACAGAGCCTCGCCGCCCGTTACCACCAACACTTCAGAGCCTCGCCGCCCGTTACCACCACTCACAGAGCCTCGCCGCCCGTTACCACCAACACTTCAGAGCCTCGCCGCCCGTTACCACCAACACTCAGAGCCTCGCCGCCCGTTACCACCAACACTACAGGCCTCGCCGCCCGTTACCACCAACACTTCAGAGCCTCGCCGCCCGTTACCACCAACACTACAGAGCCTCGCCGCCCGTTACCACCAACACTACAGGCCTCGCCGCCCGTTACCACCAACACTTCAGAGCCTCGCCGCCCGTTACCACCAACACTACAGAGCCTCGCCGCCCGTTACCACCAACACTTCAGAGCCTCGCCGCCCGTTACCACCAACACTACTCACCGAGCCTCGCCGCCCGTTACCACCAACACTTCAGAGCCTCGCCGCCCGTTACCACCACACTTCAGGGCCTCGCCGCCCGTTACCACCAACACTACAGAGCCTCGCCGCCCGTTACCACCAACACTACAGAGCCTCGCCGCCCGTTACCACCAACACTACAGAGCCTCGCCGCCCGTTACCACCAACACTTCAGAGCCTCGCCGCCCGTTACCACCAACACTACAGAGCCTCGCCGCCCGTTACCACCAACACTTCAGAGCCTCGCCGCCCGTTACCACCAACACTACAGAGCCTCGCCGCCCGTTACCACCAACACTTCAGAGCCTCGCCGCCCGTTACCACCAACACTTCAGGCCTCGCCGCCCGTACCACCAACACTACAGAGCCTCGCCGCCCGTTACCACCAACACTACAGAGCCTCGCCGCCCGTTACCACCAACACTACAGAGCCTCGCCGCCCGTTACCACCAACACTTCAGGGCCTCGCCGCCCGTTACCACCACTACAGAGCCTCGCCGCCCGTTACCACCAACACTACAGAGCCTCGCCGCCCGTTACCACCAACACTACAGAGCCTCGCCGCCCGTTACCACCAACACTACAGAGCCTCGCCGCCCGTTACCACCAACACTTCAGAGCCTCGCCGCCCGTTACCACCAACACTACAGAGCCTCGCCGCCCGTTACCACCAACACTTCAGAGCCTCGCCGCCCGTTACCACCACACTACAGAGCCTCGCCGCCCGTTACCACCAACACTACAGAGCCTCGCCGCCCGTTACCACCAACACTTCAGCTCGCCGCCCGTTACCACCAACACTTCAGGGCCTCGCCGCCCGTTACCACCAACACTTCAGAGCCTCGCCGCCCGTTACCACCAACACTTCAGAGCCTCGCCGCCCGTTACCACCACACTTCAGAGCCTCGCCGCCCGTTACCACCAACACTACAGGGCCTCGCCGCCCGTTACCACCAACACTACAGAGCCTCGCCGCCCGTTACCACCAACACTACAGAGCCTCGCCGCCCGTTACCACCAACACACAGGGCCTCGCCGCCCGTTACCACAACACTTCAGAGCCTCCTCGCCCCGTTACCACCAACACTACAGAGCCTCGCCGCCCGTTACCACAACACTACAGAGCCTCGCCGCCCGTTACCACCACACACTACAGAGCCTCGCCGCCCGTTACCACCAACACTACAGAGCCTCGCCGCCCGTTACCACCACACTTCAGAGCCTCGCCGCCCTTACCACCAACACTTCAGAGCCTCGCCGCCCGTTACCACCAAACTTCAGAGCCTCGCCGCCCGTTACCACCAACACTTCAGGGCCTCGCCGCCCGTTACCACCAACACTACAGAGCCTCGCCGCCCGTTACCACCAACACTACAGAGCCTCGCCGCCCGTTACCACCAACACTACAGAGCCTCGCCGCCCGTTACCACCAACACTTCAGGGCCTCGCCGCCCGTTACCACCAACA
>WNGS01001608.1:32434-47580 GCA_020271785.1 Procambarus virginalis
CAAGTGTTTGAGAGGTCTACCATACATCAATGAGCTGGACTTAATGGTTCACGCTGCAAAACATCATCAGAGAGGTAGGTAAGTGGTCGGTTATTGACTCGTGCTTCTATCTCTATGACTACTGTTTGAAGCTCCTGCAGGTCAATCTTTTGTCGGTGTAGGGTTTTCCGTAGAGAACGTTTTACCGTACCAACCATGCATTCATAGAAGCCTCCGTGCCATGGTGCTCTGGGGGGTATGAATTTCCAATGGCACTGCCGTTGATTTAGGGCTGTGCGTACCTTTGGGTGTGTCCAGATTTTCCTTAGATATGCTTCTCCTGCCACTAAGTTGGACCCATTGTCTGAGATCATTAACTTAGGACAGGATCTACGTGAAGCAAACCTGCGGAAAGCCTGTAAGAATGCTTCGGCACTCATATCGGGAGTCACTTCTAGATGGACTGCCCTTGTTGTGGCACAAGTATAAAGACAGATGTAAGCTTTTACTGGTTTCTTGTCTTTAGTGCCTGTAAGTGTTAGTGCTCCTGTGAAATCTACTCCTGTAGTCTCAAAGGGACGAATATGTACGACTCGTTCCTTCGGAAGTGGAGGAGGGCCAGGATATGGACACACTCTGGCCTCGTATCTCCGGCAAATAACACAGGATTTGATTATTGATTTTACTGTCTGTCTACTTGGGGTAGCCAGTACTGTTGTCTTAAGTCTGTGAGAGTATCTAATACCCCACCATGCAGAGTGCAGTATTTGTGTATATGTAACACAATTAGTTTGCTTACTATGTGGTGACGAGGGAGCAATATTGGATTTTTTGCTTCCAAATCTATGTCAGCGTGCTGTAAGCGGCCTCCGCATCTGATTATGTTATAATTGTCAGTGTCTAACCAGAGACCCAGATCACGTTGTAGCTTCTTTGGAACATTGTCAAATTCTGTCCCGAATGTGTCGATCTGAGCTCTTTTGACCCAATACCTTAGGGCATTAGGGAATTTATGCTTGATTCCTATTTTCTTTAGAAAATCAAACACTACTTGGGTGACACCTATAAGTTTGTTCAGTTCAGAGTACCGAGTAGGATCAATTACCAAAGTCCGAGGTGGTTCTGGGTTCTCAGTGGGAACAGTAACATTGGTCACAATGACTTGTGGCTTTTGTTCAGGCCACTGGTCGCTGATTAGCCACTGAGGTCCATTGAACCACATCTCTGCCTTTGTTAATTGCCGTAAAGTCAGTCCTCGGGAGAGATAGTCAGCTGGATTCTCTTTGTGGGTACATATCTTAGTTTATACCCTGCTGACAACTCTCGTATTTCCTTAACGCGGTTACTCACGTAGGATTCTTACTGTTATTGTTCTTAACCCACTGTAGCACTGCCTCATTATCTGACCAAACTACTGTTTCTTAAAGTGGATGTGGCGTAAGGCCTTGATCAAATAATGAGCCAATCTTACTCCTAACAGTAAGGTTGTTAATTCCAGTTGTGGCAGTGATCTTTTCTTTAAAGGTGCCACTCTGGCCTTTGATGTGAGCAAATTGGCTTGCCCATTTGTGACCAGGTAAGCTACTGTGCCGTAAGCCTTTCCTGAGGCATCACAGAATACATGTAGCTTAATTGGTTCTTTTTCATTTACTACTGTGTTCCTGAGGAACTTGACAGACTCTAGGGTACTTAAATCTTTTACTAAACCTTGCCATTTTTCTTGTAGAGCAGGTGTTAGAAGATCATCCCAGTCTATCTTTTGTTGCCAACATTCCTGTATTATCAACTTCCCATTAATCAGTACTGGGCTTAATAGTCCTAATGGGTCGAAGGGTTTGCTGACTTGTGATAGTAATTTCTCATTGTTAAGTTAGTGGTATCAGGCTCCACTGACTTGATTGTCAACTGATCTGTTGTCGTGTTCCATTCGACACCTAGTACCTTTGTCATCTCGGTACCTGGTAATCGGGAAATTCAGTTGAGATCAGTTGATTTAATTTTTCATTGTTAGAGACCCAAGATTGGAGAGGCATATTGGCTCCCATTAATTCTCGATTGGCCTCATGGTATATGTCCAACAGTTTACTTTCACTGTTGGTTGTACCTTGAAAATTATCCACATACACACCCCATACCCAAGACTTTCCAATCAATTTGACCAAAAAACTTCTTAGGCTATTAAAATCAGCTTTTCGAAAATCTGGCACTTTAACAGAATTTTCTCCTACAGGTCTATTCCATTCTATGCTAAATCTGATTTCTTTGTGATCACTGTTCCCTAGCTCACTCCCTATTTCGATGTCATTAATTTGTGTTTCCCTGTTAGTTAACACTAAATCTAAAATATTATTTTCCCGTGTTGGTTCCTTAATGTGTTGCGTAAGAAAGCAATCGTCAATTAATTCTAGAAAATCTTCTGCTTCACTATTCCCTGTTTTGTTCAACCAGTTTATTCCACTCAAATTAAGTCACCCATGACATAAATACTGTTAGATCTAGATGCCCTAGATATTTCGTCCCATAGATGCTTTGCTTCCATTCTGTCTAAATTTGTTGGCCTATATATAACTCCTATTATAATATTATTTGCTGTTTCGTTTAATTCTATCCAAATAGTTTCTGTGTGTGGCTCAGTTTTGATTCCCTCTTTGAGACTACATTTCAATTGTCCCTAACGTATATGGCTACCCACCTCCTCGTCTAATATATCTATCTGTGTGAAATAGTTTAAATCCATTTATTTGATATTCGGCTAATAGTGCTCTATTATCAACATCATCCACGTTTCGGTAAGTGCAATAATATCTATTTTTTCTGTGCAGACAAGAGCATTTAATTCGTTAATTTTATTTCTTAGACTNTCCAGTTGAAGTCAGATTATTTGTCGGCGGAGGTGATGTTGGGAGTGTGCCCAACATACCTGTTCCAGGAGTCCAGTGATCCTGGGGAACGACTTGTGTGGATCCAAGGTGTTGCCAGAGCTGATAGTAAAAGCTGTGCCGGAGGTGAACCAGAAGGACCGCGGTACAAGTGGAACACGGACAAGGTAGATCTAGCCAGCATCCTTGAAGATGAGGCAGAGGACAGTAAGTCATTATACCGGCCTGTGTAGTGACAGGGTCGGAGGTAGCCGCCGAAGTCGACACTGAAGGTGATATGGCAGTGTCAACTCCACCAAGGGGGAGGCCAACATGGACATGTCTGGGCTGTTCGACGAAGATCCAGCTCAGAAGAATGAGGATTCGAGGGGACAGGAAGTAAAGTGACCCTACCTGAAAGGTTCAGCGTGAACCGAGCGGACCTGATTACAGCTCAGAAAGAGGAATTTATAGATCTAATCAGGGAGGCAAAAGGAGAAACTCATGTCCGGAGTCCCCGTGTATTACTACTTGGACGATGACGTACTGATGAGGAAGTGGCGGCCGGACAAGGCCGGTGCAGATAAGGTATGGTTGGAGAAGCACCAAGTGTTAGTGCCAAAGGAGTTTAGGGAGGCAGTGCTAGAACTAGCCCACTCCGTGGATATGCAGGGCACTTAGGGGTGAAGAAGACATTAAATAAGGTGCAGGAGCACTTCTACTGGCCGAACGTGTGGAAGGATGTAAGGAAGTATTGTAGGACATGTTTGGCGTGCCAACGTGCAGGTAAGCCGGCTCCGGCTATACCAAAGGCACCTTTAAAGCCCATACCGGCGTTTGGCGAGCCTTTTGAGAGAGTCTTGATAGACTGTGTAGGCCCATTGCCAAGGACAGAAAGGGCCACGAGTATTTACTAACCATAATGTGTACAGCCACCCGTTTTCCCGAAGCGATGCCCTGAGAAGAGTGACGTCGAGAGCCGTTCTGGATAGACTACAGAACTACATTGCGTGGGTAGGAATGCCCAAGGTTATCCAGACGGACCAGGGGAGTGTCTTCCAGTCGAAGTTGTTTAGGGAAACTGTGAAAGGATGGAGGGTAGAGCAAGTGCGCTCGTCACCGTATCACCTCAGTCGCAGGGAGCATTGGAGCGTTTCCATGGGACGCTAAAGAGCTTGTTAAGGATATACTGCGCTGAGGAAGGAGTAGTTGGGACGAGGCATTACCATCCGTGTTGTTCGCCATCAGGGATGCGGTAGTAGAATCACTCGGATTCACCCCATTCCAGCTGGTGTACGGACACTCCGTGAGGAGCCAGTGGGCGCGCTGAAGGAGCAGCTCACCGTGAATAGGCCTAAGGTGGACCTGGGACGATATGTGAAACTTTTAGATAGCGACTCTCTAGGGCCAGAGATGGCCAAGGAAAATTTGAGAACGTCCCAGGCAGAGATGGTAAGATATCACGACAGGAGGGGAAGGGCAGGAGATTTCAAGGAGGAGATCAGGTGTTAGTCCTCCTGCCGGTGAAAGGAAGTATATACGAGTCGAGTTTTGTGGACCGTATACCATCCAGAAGGCATTAGGGGATGTGAATTATGTAATCCGCATGCCAGATCGTCCGAGGAAGTCACAGGTTTGCCATGTGAACATGATAAAGAGGTACTACGACAGAGATTAGCCTCTAGGGGGTGACGAACAGATGGAAACCCCGTTGCAAACGACTGTGCTTTGTGTGGGAGACAGCGAAGGAACAGAAGAGGAGAACTATAAGTTAGAGAGGGCCATGGCACGAAGATATCGAATGCGGAAAGCCTGGCCAAGATAGGTGAACGCTTGGGTCATTTAGAGGAGGACAAACGCCAGGAACTAGCGGAGATCCTCCAGAGGAATAAGTCGTTATTCACAGACGTGCCCAGAAGACACCGCGGAACAGTGCACGAGGTGAATGTAGGGAGTGCTGACCCCATCAAGCAGCACTCTTACAGAATTAACCCAGAAAAAGCAGCAGCAATGAGAGCAGAAGTAAAGTATCTGCTAGATAACGATTTGGCAGAGGTTAGCGACAGTGACTGGAGTTCGCCGTACCTCCTCGTGAAGAAGAGTGATGGCACGTACCGGTTCTGCACTGATTACAGGAAGGTGAATGCAGTCACAGTCGCTGACTCGTTCCCGATACCACGCATTGACGATTGCATAGATCGGATTGGGAGCGCACGGTATGTCTCGAAAATAGACCTGCTAAAGGGATACTACCAGATTCCCCTGTCTGAGGAGGCTAAGAGGATCTCGGCGTTCGTGACACCCGACGGCTTGTATCAATATAAAGTGGTGCCGTTCGGAATGAAAAATAGTGGCAGCTGTTTCCAGCAAGTAATGAATCGGATATTGCAAGGTGCGACCGGATGTGCAGTGTACATCGATGATATTGTCGTGTTCGCTGATTCCTGGAAGGATCACGTGGATCGACTGGTAGATTTGTTCAATCGACTGGAGAAAGCCAACATGACGATTAACTTAGCAAAAAGCGAGTTCGGGAGAGCCCGCCTGGAGTACCTTGGATATATAGTCGGGCAAGGCGAGGTTGCTCCAGTAAGAACAAAGGTGGAGGCCATCGACAACTTCCCGGTGCCCAGGAGCAAGAAAGATTTGTTGAGATACCTCGGTATGATTGGATATTACCGGACGTTCTCTGAAAATTTCTCCACCATTGCCGCTCCTATGACGAGTTTGCTATCCAAGAGCAAGAAGTGGGAGTGGAATGGAACTGCACAAGAAGCGTTTGAGAAGACCAAGAGACTGTTGACCGAGGCGCCTGTAATAGTGTCGCCAGATTTTTAGCGCCGTTTACGTTATTTGTGGATGCCAGTGATTTAGGGGCTGGAGCTGTACTGACGCAGCAGGATGGTGAAATTTACCGCCCCGTGTCCTTCTTTTCGAAGAAGTTTGTTAAGCACCAGAGGGCGTACAGTACGGTCGAGAAAGAGACTTTGGCCCTGGTGATGGCATTGAAACATTTTGAAGTGTATGTGAGTGGGGGAGGACACCCAGTAACGGTGTATAATGAAAATAACCCCCTAGTTTTTCTGAAGAAAATGAAGCATGCGAACCAGAGGTTAACCAGATGGTTTTTATTGCTCCAAGAGTATGACCTGGTGATAACGCTCATAAGAGGGCGAGACAATGTAGTGGCTGATGCGTTATCTCGAGCCTAGCCACTAGAATAACTCTCAAAAATAAGGGGAGGGGAGTGTTACGATCTCAGCCTGCAGGAGAAACGAGTCTCCCCCTTGAGAGTTATTCAGCAAGCCTGGCCTATCTAGAAGGTCCAGGAATCATAGAGGCGATAATACTTAGGTAAGATAGTTTGGTCGATTTAAATAACAGTTTGAGATTATGGGAAATGAACAAGGAAACAGATAAATGACTGGTTAGGAGATGTGGACAAGTTGGCTGGAGGTGTGAGGCTCGCTTTGGGAGAGCCTTGACCTCACTTGAGGCCGGACATCGCAGGGGGAAAGCCGCGCTTCGTCGAGCTCCCGCCAAAAGGGAACCCCTAGTGATATATCTCCAAAGACAAGAGAAGTGTGCAGACGTGCCAGCTGTGGAGTCGAGCTGAAGACGTTGCGGTCTCAAGTCCTGGACAGCGGGGAGAGTATTAAGCCGCCCAGAGACAGTTTTATGGGCTGTGGAAAGCGCCGTGGTCAGACCTGTCAGAGGGAGGGCGCCCTCGACCAGATAATCTGTGGTAAGCCAGATTTAAGCCAGTTCATAGTGTTTGCTTGTAGTTGGTCGTGTGCCCAGCGACAGTAGCAATGTTTATTTACAAGTTAGAAATTTTTGGTAAGGCAGAGAGCCTAAAATAAGGGAGTGAAGTGGGAGGAGCGCGGAGCGACATCCGTCTCCTCTGGGCGCTGGCAGGTGACTGAGGTCCTGACGGCAGAGGCCCCTCCCAGAGTGAGGCCCACCAGGCGAGGTGGCGCATGGACCCACCCCGACGGGGGAGTCCACTCTCACTAAATGTAGAAGACAGATAGAGATTGGAGGCAAAGATATTGTGTGATTAATTTTGTTTATGTGTTAAAAGGGAACATTTTATTGGAGTGCAAATGGGTTGCAGGTTTGTCTTTGGGTAAGAAGTTGCTGAGGACTTCGAAGCCAACACAGAAGGAGTAGTTGGTGAGACTCCAAGGCACTGGAGGAGAGGACCTCGATCTGTGAGGAGAAGCAGTGAGGAGGAGTGTCACGTGCTTTTGCAGAGGTGGTGAAGTACCACAGTTATTCGAGGAAACTTTATGGTGCAGCAGCCAGGAGAGCTGTGGATGACCCTAGTGGGAGTAGAGAAGCACCGTAATTCTTCAAGGAATCTTCATGGTAGCAGCCTGGAGGAGCTGCAGAGGATCCTGGTGGTTAAGCCCTGAGGAACCTGAAGTTGTCAGGGTAGTGAAATAGTTCTAAATGATGACTTGTATGGAGGTGAGATTGTTTGTCATTAGCGTCAACGACCCAATGAGAGCTGAGTGATCGTTTGCCATTTATGTGCCACGAAGTGTATATGGAAGTTTAGAGTCACGGTCGTAGGCAGGATTACCTACAGATATTCTAGGACGGATAGAGTGACCGATTAATTTGTTGTGTCACTGAACATTTATACTGATATATATATATCTGTGTTATTGCATCTTCCTGCTGAATTTTCTTGTACGTGTTTAGAGATATATTTATATGTATATATTCTCTTGTTGAAAGTGTACCATTATACTGTAAGACTTAATCTACTTGAGGAGGTTGATAATATTAGGTGGTAATACCAAGGGATAGGATACCACTTAGCAAGCTGAGGATAGAGTTTTGGTGGTTTTGGAGTGCAACCTGATTATAATAGTATAGCGTATAGGATTCATTATTATTATATGTATGCATGTATTGTATATGTACTTCGTCCAGTAAATGTATTCAAATTTGCTGGTGTTTGCACTTGACCTAGTAAGGCTTCCCAGGAAATAGTAAAGAAGGAGAGAGAGAGAGCAAGAAACAGGAACCACTGCTGTGGACAGGATAAGACGGAAGTCTAGTAAGACAAAGGGGATTGAGGAGGTCATATCCCATAAGGAGAAAGTGGGGAGTCACAGCGGCTCGAGTGGGTATGTGCACGTGACAACGAGGCTGAGTGCCGCATCCCCTAAACGTGTGACGTTGAGCCCCTCTTCTAGAGCCTGAAGCGCCTGGTGTGATCTCCTAGTGGAATATAAGCACTCTATCGAGTTGTGGGTTGGGTGGTCCGTCAGCGATAACACCACCAAACCACCACCGCAACAGTTATCATCTAGGATATTATAACAGGTGGACATCTAGGATATTATAGCAGGTTATCATCAAGGATATTATAGCAGGTTATCATCTAGGATATTATAGCAGGTTATCATCTAGGATATTATAGCAAGTTACCTTCTAGGATATTATAGCAGGTTATCATCTAGGATGTTATAGCAGGTTATCATCTAGGATATTATAGCAGGTTAACATCTAGGTTGTCATCTTGGATATTATAGCAGGTTATCATCTAGGGTATTATAGCAGGTTGTCATCTAGGATATTATAGGAGGTTGTCATCTAGGATAATACAGCAGTTATCATCTAGGATATTATAGCAGGTTGTCATCTAGGATATTATAGGGGGTTGTCATCTAGGATATTATAGCAGGTTATCATCTAGTATATTATAGCAGGTTGTCATCTGGGATATTATAGAAGGTTGTCATCGAGGATATTATAGCAGGTTGTCATCTGGGATATTATAGCAGGTTGTCATCTAGGATATTATAGCAGGTTAACATCTAGGTTGTCATCTTGGATATTATAGCAGGTTGTCATCTAGGATATTATGCAGGTTTCATCTAGGATACTATAGCACGTTATCATGTTGGTTGTCATCTAGGATATTATAGCAGGTTATCTAGGATATTATAGCAGGATATCATGTAGGATATTATAGCAGGTTACCTTCTAGGATATTATAGCAGGTTATCATCAAGGATATTATAGTAGGTTATCATCTAGGATGTTATAGCAGGTTACCTTCTAGGATATTATAACAGGTTATCATCTAGGATATTATAGTAGGTTATCATCTAGGATGTTATAGCAGGTTATCATCTAGGATATTATAGCAGGTTAACATCTAGGTTGTCATCTTGGATATTATAGCCGGTTGTCATCTAGGATATTATAGCAGATTAACATCTAGGTTGTCATCTTGGATGTTATAGCAGGTTGTCATCTAGGATATTATAGCAGGTTGTCATCTAGGATACTATAGCAGGTTATCATGTTGGTTGTCATCTAGGATATTATAGCAGGTTATCTAGGATATTATAGCAGGTTATCTAGGATATTATTGCAGGTTGTCATCTAGGATATTATAGGAGGTTGTCATCTAGTATATTATAGCAGTTATCATCTGGGATATTATAGCAGGTTATCATCTAGGATATTATAGCAGGTTATCATCTAGGATATAGCAGGTTATCTAGGATGTTATAACAGGTTATCATCTTGGTTGTCATCTAGGATATTTTAGGAGGTTGTTATCTAGGATATTATAGCAGGTTGTCATCTGGGATATTATAGAAGGTTGTCATCTAGGATATTATAGCAGGTTGTCATCTAGGATATAATAGGAGGTTGTCTTCTTGGATATTACAGGAGGTTATCTAGGATATTATAACAGGTTGTCATCTAGGATATTATAGCAGGTTATCATCTAGGATATTATAGCAGGTTATCATCTAGGATGTTATAGCAGGTTATCATATAGGATATAGCAGGTTGTCATCTAGGATATTATAGCAGGTTACCTTCTAGGATATTATAGCAGGTTATCATCTAGGATATTATAGGAGGTTGTCATCTAGGATATTATAGCAGTTATCATCTAGGATATTATAGCAGGGTGTCATCTAGGATATTATAGGAGGTTGTCATCTAGGATATTATAGAAGGTTGTCATCTAGGATATTATAGCAGGTAGTCATCTAAGATATTATAGCAGGTTATCATCTAGGATATTATAGCACGTTACCTTCTAGGATATTATAGCAGGTTATCATCTAGGATGTTATAGCAGGTTATCATATAGGATATAGCAGGTTGTCATCTAGGATATTATAGCAGGTTACCTTCTAGGATATTATAGCAGGTTATCATCTAAGATAATATAGCAGGTTATCGTCTAGGATATAGCAGATTATCATCTAGGATATTATAGCAGGTTATCATCTAGGATGATATAGCAGGTCATCTAAGATATTTTAGTAGGTTATCATCTAAGATGTTATAGCAGGTATTCATCTAGGATATTATAACAGGTTGTCATCTAGGATATTATAGCAGGTTATCATCAAGGATATTATAGCAGGTTATCATCTAGGATATTATAGCAGGTCCTCATCTAGGATATTATAGCAAGTTACCTTCTAGGATATTATAGCAGGTTATCATCTAGGATGTTATAGCAGGTTATCATCTAGGATATTATAGCAGGTTAACATCTAGGTTGTCATCTTGGATACTATAGCAGGTTATCATCTAGTGTATTATAGCAGGTTGTCATGTAGGATATTATAGGAGGTTGTCATCTAGGATATTATAGCAGTTATCATCTAGGATATTATAGCTGGTTGTCATCTAGGAAATTGTAGGAGGTTGTCATCTAGGATATTATAGCAGGTTATCATCTAGGATATTATAGCAGGTTGTCATCTGGAATATTATAGAAGGTTGTCATCTAGGATATTATAGCAGGTTGTCATCTGGGATATTATAGCAGGTTGTCTTCTAGGATATTATATCAAGCTTCCTTTTAGGATATTATAGCAGGTTATCATCTAGGATGCTATAGCAGGTTATCATCTAGGATATTATAGCAGGTTATCATCTAGGGTATTATAGAGGTTGTCATCTAGGATATTATTGGAGGTTGTCATCTAGGATATTACAGCAGTTATCATCTAGGATATTATAGCAGGTTGTCATCTAGGATATTATAGGGGTTGTCATCTAGGATATTATAGCAGGTTATCATCTAGTATATTATAGCAGGTTGTCATCTGGGATATTATAGAAGGTTGTCATCGAGGATATTATAGCAGGTTGTCATCTGGGATATTATAGCAGGTTGTCATCTAGGATATTATAGCAGATTAACATCTAGGTTGTCATCTTGGATGTTATAGCAGGTTGTCATCTAGGATATTATTGCAGGTTGTCATCTAGGATTCTATAGCAGGTTATCATGTTGGTTGTCATCTAGGATATTATAGCAGGTTATCTAGGAAATTATAGCTGGTTATCATATAGGATATTATAGCAGGTTACCTTCTAGGATATTATAGCAGGTTGTCATCTAGGATATTATAGTAAGTTATCATCTAGGATGTTATAGCAGGTTACCTTCTAGGATATTATAACAGGTTATCATCTAGGATATTATAGTAGGTTATCATCTAGGATGTTATAGCAGGTTATCAGCTAGGATATTATAGCAGGTTAACATCTAGGTTGTCATCTTGGATATTATAGCCGGTTGTCATCTAGAATATTATAGCAGATTAACATCTTGGTTGTCATCTTGGATGTTATATCAGGTTGTCAGCTAGGATATTATATCAGGTTGTCATCTAGGATACTATAGCAGGTTATCATGTTAGTTGTCATCTAGGATATTATAGCAGATTATCTAGGATATTATAGCCGGTTATCTAGGATATTATAGCAGGTTGTCATCTAGGATATTATAGGAGGTTGTCATCTAGTATATTATAGCAGTTATCATCTGGGATATTATAGCAGGTTATCATCTAGGATATTATAGCAGGTTATCATCTAGGATATAGCAGGTTATCTAGGATGTTATAACAGGTTATCATCTTGGTTGTCATCTAGGATATTTTAGGAGGTTGTTATCTAGGATATTATAGCAGGTTGTCATCTGGGATATTATAGAAGGTTGTCATCTAGGATATCATAGCATGTTGTCATCTAGGATATAATAGGAGGTTGTCATCTTGGATATTACAGGAGGTTATCTAGGATATTATAACAGGTTGTCATCTAGGATATTATAGCAGGTTGTCATCTAGGACATTATAGCAGGTTATCATCTAGGATATTATAGCAGGTTACCTTCTAGGATATTATAGCAGGTTATCATCTAGGATGTTATAGCAGGTTATCATCTAGGATATAGCAGGTTGTCATCTAGGACATTATAGCAGGTTACCTTCTAGGATATTATACCAGGTTATCATCTAGGATATTATAGCAGGTTATCATCTAAGATATTATAACAGGTTGTCATCTAGGATATTATAGCAGGTTATCATCTAGGATATTATAGCAGGTTATCATCTAGGATATTATAGCAGGTTATCATCTAGGATATTATAGCAAGTTACCTTCTAGGATATTATAGCAGGTTATCATCTAGGATGTTATAGCAGGTTATCATCTAGGATATTATAGCAGGTTAACATCTAGGTTGTCATCTTGGATATTATAGCATGTTATCATCTAGGGTATTTTACCAGGTTGTCATCTAGGATATTATAGGAGGTTGTCATCTAGGATATTATAGCAGTTATCATCTAGGATATTATAGCAGGGTGTCATCTAGGATATTATAGGAGGTTGTCATCTAGGATATTATAGAAGGTTGTCATCTAGGATATTATAGCAGGTTGTCATCTAGGATATTATAGCAGGTTATCATCTAGGATATTATAGCAGGTTACCTTCTAGAATATTATAGCAGGTTATCATCTAGGATGTTATAGCACGTTATCATATAGGATATAGCAGGTTGTCATCTAGGATATTATAGCAGGTTACATATAGGATATTATAGCAGGTTGTCATCTAGATAATATAGAGGTTGTCATCTAGGATATAGCAGGTTATCATCTAGGATATTATAGCAAGTTGTCATCTAGGATATTATAGCAGGTTATCTAGGATATTATAGCAGGTTATCATCTAGGATATTATAGCAGGTTGTCATCTGGATATTATAGAAGGTTGTCATCTTGGATATTATAGCAGGTTGTCATCTGGGATATTATAGCAGGTTGTCATCTAGGATATTATAGGAGGTTGTCATCTAGGATATTATAGCAGTTATCATCTAGGATATTATAGCAGGTTGTCATCTAGGATATTATAGGAGGTTGTCATCTAGGATATTATAGCAGGTTATCATATAGGGTATTATAGCAGGTTGTCATCTAGGATATTATAGGAGGTTGTCATCTAGGATATTATAGCAGTTATCATGTAGGATATTATAGCAGGTTGTCATCTAGGATATTATAGGAGGTTGTCATCTAGGATATTATAGCAGGTTATCATCTAGGATATTATAGCAGGTTGTCATCTGGAATATTATAGAAGGTTGTCATCTTGGATATTATAGCAGGTTGTCATCTGGGATATTATAGCAGGTTGTCATCTAGGATATTATAGGAGGTTATCTAGGATATTATTTCAGGTTTTCATCTAGGATATTATAGCAGGTTAACAGAGTAGTCCTCGATCGCTTGTGCCCCCCCCCCCTTCCCTTTGGTTTGGCGCCTTCCTCTGATAGTTCCTTCCCCCCCCCCCCCCCCTCTCCCAATTCATATAATATATTAGGGAATATGAAACTGTTTTGTATAAGTAAATTTTATTTATTAACACATTAGGTACGTGTGTATTTGTGATATGATAATTATCAGGAGAAAGCGCCAAGCCTTTACGACTATATAGCACTGGGAAGGGATCAGGATAAAGATTTGGGATGGGACGGAGGGAAAGGAATGATGCCCAACCACTTGTGGACGGTCGGTAATTGAACGCTGACCTGCAGGAAGCGAAACTAGACTATATGAAAGGGAGTATAGTGCCAAAAATTCAGCTACGTGGTAGCTAAAAATCCTTATCACACAGGATGGTTAGTCATTCAGGGTCATATGTTCAGTAGCCTGCACTGGCAAATTTTGAGTGCAATACGAGGATGTCTTTAAGAACACGAGAGTGAATAAAGTAACTGCAAAGCTCCAGGTACCGCATACCAACTGATCTGAAAGCTATAATAACTGGGCATTCAGTGATGTAGTGTAGGAGATCATGTCGCAGTTCCTGCTCACAGAGTTTGCACCTAGAGTGCTCAGGATTGAGAGATCCGTCATCTGTAGCCACCTGCCACAGGTAACGGTAGCTACTTGCCACAGTTAACGGTAGCCACCTGCCACAGGTAACGGTAGCCACCTGCCACAGGTAACGTTAGCCACCTGCCACAAGTAACGGTAGCCACTTGCCACAGGTAACGGTAGCCACTTGCCACAGGTAACGGTAGGCACCTGCCACAGGTAACGGTAGGCACCTGCCACAGGCAACGGTAGCCACCTGCCACAGGTAACGGTAGCCACCTGCTACAGGTAACGGTAGTCACCTGCCACAGGTAACGGTAGCCACCTGCCACAGATAATGGTAGCCACTGCCACAGGTAACGGTAGCCACCTGCCACAGGTAACGGTAGCCACCTACCACAGGTAACGGTAGCCACCTGCCACAGGTAACGGTAGCCACCTGCCACAGATAACGGTAGCCACCTGCCACAGGTAACGGTAGCCACCTGCCACAGGTAACGGTAGCCACCTGCCACAGGTAACGGTAGCCACCTGCCACAGGTAACGGTAGCCACCTGCCACATGTAACGGTAGCCACTGCCACAGGTAACGGTAGCTACTTGCGACAGGTAACGGTAGCCACCTGCCACAGGTAACGGTAGCCACCTGCCACAGGTAACGGTAGCCACTGCCACACGTAACGGTAGCTACTTACGACAGGTAATGGTAGCCACCTGCCACAGGTAACGGTAGCCACCAGCCACAGGTAACGGTAGCCACTGCCACAGGTAACGGTAGCTACTTCCGACAGGTAACGGTAGCCACCTGCCACAGGTAACGGTAGCCACCTGCCACAGGCAACGGTAGCCACCTGCCACAGGTAACGGTAACCCAACCTGATCCTGACAACCACTGTCTCGCACAGTCTAGTGAACGTTTTGTGCTGTCCATAAATATAGGTTTCATATCTGAACAAATCAGGCGGAACCAAAGAGCCAAAGCTCAACCCCGCAAGCACAACTAAGTGAGTACAGAGACAGGGAAGCATTCATGTATGTAGACAGATAGACAGGGAAGCATACATGCATGTAGACAGAGAGACAGGGAAGCATACATGCGTGTAGACAGAGAGACAGGGAAGCATACATGC
>WNGS01001609.1:0-21156 GCA_020271785.1 Procambarus virginalis
GTTGAACTAGGTTGTGACGGTGTTGTTGAACTAGTCTGTGACGGTGTTGTTGAACTAGACTGTGACGGTGTTGTTGAACTAGGTTGTGACGGTGTTGTTGAACTAGGTTGTGACGGTGTTGTTGAACTAGACTGTGACGGTGTTGTTGAACTAGGTTGTGACGGTGTTGTTGAACTAGACTGTGACGGTGTTGTTGAACTAGGCTGTGACGGTGTTGTTGAACTAGACTGTGACGGTGTTGTTAAACTAGACTGTGACGGTGTTGTTGAACTAGACTGTGACGGTGTTGTTGAACTAGACTGTGACGGTGTTGTTGAACTAGACTGTGACGGTGTTGTTGAACTAGGCTGTGACGGTGTTGTTGAACTAGACTGTGACGGTGTTGTTGAACTAGGCTGTGAAAGTGTTGTTGAACTAGGCTGTGAAAGTGTTGTTGAACTAGACTGTGAAAGTGTTGTTGAACTAGACTGTGACGGTGTTGTTGAACTAGACTGTAAAAGTGTTGTTGAACTAGGCTGTGACGGTGTTGTTGAACTAGACTGTGACGGTGTTGTTGAACTAGACTGTGACGGTGTTGTTGAACTAGACTGTGACGGTGTTGTTGAACTAGACTGTGACGGTGTTGTTGAACTAGGTTGTGACGGTGTTGTTGAACTAGGTTGTGACGGTGTTGTTGAACTAGACTGTGACGGTGTTGTTGAACTAGACTGTAAAAGTGTTGTTGAACTAGGCTGTGACGGTGTTGTTGAACTAGACTGTGACGGTGTTGTTGAACTAGACTGTGACGGTGTTGTTGAACTAGACTGTGACGGTGTTGTTGAACTAGACTGTGACGGTGTTGTTGAACTAGACTGTGACGGTGTTGTTGAACTAGGCTGTGACGGTGTTGTTGAACTAGACTGTGACGGTGTTGTTGAACTAGGCTGTGAAAGTGTTGTTGAACTAGGCTGTGAAAGTGTTGTTGAACTAGACTGTGAAAGTGTTGTTGAACTAGACTGTGACGGTGTTGTTGAACTAGACTGTAAAAGTGTTGTTGAACTAGGCTGTGACGGTGTTGTTGAACTAGACTGTGACGGTGTTGTTGAACTAGACTGTGACGGTGTTGTTGAACTAGACTGTGACGGTGTTGTTGAACTAGACTGTGACGGTGTTGTTGAACTAGGTTGTGACGGTGTTGTTGAACTAGGTTGTGACGGTGTTGTTGAACTAGACTGTGACGGTGTTGTTGAACTAGACTGTAAAAGTGTTGTTGAACTAGGCTGTGACGGTGTTGTTGAACTAGACTGTGACGGTGTTGTTGAACTAGACTGTGACGGTGTTGTTGAACTAGACTGTGACGGTGTTGTTGAACTAGACTGTGACGGTGTTGTTGAACTAGACTGTGACAGTGTTGTTGAACTAGGCTGTGACGGTGTTGTTGAACTAGGCTGTGACGGTGTTGTTGAACTAGGCTGTGACGGTGTTGTTGAACTAGACTGTGACGGTGTTGTTGAACTAGGATGTGACGGTGTTGTTGAACTAGACTGTGACAGTGTTGTTGAACTAGGCTGTGACGGTGTTGTTGAACTAGACTGTGACGGTGTTGTTGAACTAGGCTGTGACGGTGTTGTTGAACTAGACTGTGAAAGTGTTGGTATAATTATGTTAATATAAATAATTACACTAAATGAAAACAACTCGTGTTATAACATTGATATTTTATTCTGAAAATATATTAACCAAGACTGAGAGCACCAAGACCTAAGCAAGGTGGCAGAACAACATGTTGTGGACATGTTTCAGACAGGTTATGAGTTAAGGTTAACAGGACCTCGGAGAGAGAGAGAAATAGCATATGACTTCCTAATAAATAAACCATTACAGTTACGCAAATTAGAATACCCTGAGATCATACGCACAGAGATGAAAGGCGCAATTAATAGCATTAAGGTAAAAATCGTATTGCGATGATCCGGGGCTCCGGTGGACTTTGGATTTGAACCTTTCCACACACCTCCCGTTCTTCATCATGCAAATATCTTCACTGAATATATTCCACTAATCCCATTCATCACACTCAAGTTTGTAGGATAGTTCAATAGAGAGAGATTAAACATTTAGATCGCGTATTTGCATTACATATTTTTCCACAGTGGAGCCTAGTGATGGTAATATCCTCTCCACCCGCCCGCTAGCCTAGCAATGATCCACCTTCATTTTGTCAGCTAATGTGTTCTCTTCAAAATTCCTTCATGGTTGGATCTCGTTGCATTTAGTGGCATGGCGGCATAATATCAAACCAATATCAAATCTATTAGGTATCGTCTGAACCCCCTTTGATCTACCCACTCAGAGGGCCAGAGGTCGCTAGCCTATCAATTCTCTGGCATTTTTACCCACTAAAATATATCTACAGTTTTATTTCATTGGTGTGGCTTTGGTGGAGTGGTGGTGGTTGGGCTTCCTCGCTCTGGGGGTCTGTGTTTCACTTATTGATTGTAAGAGATTGATTAGAAATGATAATTTAACGGGTTCCAGACAAGTTTTTTTTTTTCAGAAGTTTCCGTTGTCTTTAGAATGTTGAAGGTTTTCATGTTGGTTATCTTGTTTACGGAGGATAACCAGCGGGATGTGGTTAAGCTGTAACAGGTTAGAGGTTAGTGGTGGTTATCGTGTGGCGTGTTGGTGGGTTTGGGTGCGTATATTGGAGGTTTTGGTGCAAGTGAACCATTTTGGGAAGAGCGCAAAGTATCGTTCGGCGTCAGTGAGGACATTAATGGTATTGCTATCATATGTAAATCCCATTTGTCGTGAGCCTAGCCCGCCCCCTGCCACCCGCTCCTCTGCCACCTGCCACCCTCTGCCACCCGCTCCTCTGCCACCTGCCACCCTCTGCCACCCGCTCCTCTGCCACCTGCCACCCTCTGCCACCCGCTCCTCTGCCACCCGCTCCTCTGCCACCTGCCACCCTCTGCCACCCGCTCCTCTGCCACCCGCTCCTCTGCCACCTGCCACCCTCTGCCACCCGCTCCTCTGCCACCCGCTCCTCTGCCACCCGCTCCTCTGCCACCTGCCACCCTCTGCCACCCGCTCCTCTGCCACCTGCCACCCTCTGCCACCCGCTCCTCTGCCACCTGCCACCCTCTGCCACCCGCTCCTCTGCCACCTGCCACCCTCTGCCACCCGCTCCTCTGCCACCTGCCACCCTCTGCCACCCGCTCCTCTGCCACCTGCCACCCTCTGCCACCTGCCTCGTGCCACCCTCTGCCACCCGCTCCTCTGCCACCCTCCCCCTGCCACCCGTTGCCGCTCACCCTCCAAGTGCCACCCGCTAGCCCTCACTTACCACCCAGCCTCCGCAATGGCTCCCCCAACCTTTCAGTGGTACCCACCGGCCGCCTTCAGTGGTACCCACCGGCCGCCCTCCAGTGGTACCCACCGGCCGCCCTCCAGTGGTACCCACCGGCCGCCCTCCAGTGGTACCCACCGGCCGCCACCAGTGGTACCCACCGGCCGCCACCAGTGGTACCCACCGGCCGCCCTCCAGTGGTACCCACCGGCCGCCCTCCAGTGGTACCCACCGGCCGCCCTCCAGTGGTACCCACCGGCCGCCCTCCAGTGGTACCCACCGGCCGCCCTCCAGTGGTACCCACCGGCCGCCACCAGTGGTACCCACCGGCCGCCCTCCAGTGGTACCCACCGGCCGCCCTCCAGTGGTACCCACCGGCCGCCACCAGTGGTACCCACCGGCCGCCACCAGTGGTACCCACCGGCCGCCCTCCAGTGGTACCCACCGGCCGCCCTCCAGTGGTACCCACCGGCCGCCCTCCAGTGGTACCCACCGGCCGCCCTCCAGTGGTACCCACCGGCCGCCCTCCAGTGGTACCCACCGGCCGCCCTCCAGTGGTACCCACCGGCCGCCCTCCAGTGGTACCCACCGGCCGCCCTCCAGTGGTACCCACCGGCCGCCCTCCAGTGGTACCCACCGGCCGCCCTCCAGTGGTACCCACCGGCCGCCCTCCAGTGGTACCCACCGGCCGCCACCAGTGGTACCCACCGGCCGCCCTCCAGTGGTACCCACCGGCCGCCCTCCAGTGGTACCCACCGGCCGCCCTCCAGTGGTACCCACCGGCCGCCCTCCAGTGGTACCCACCGGCCGCCCTCCAGTGGTACCCACCGGCCGCCCTCCAGTGGTACCCACCGGCCGCCCTCCAGTGGTACCCACCGGCCGCCCTCCAGTGGTACCCACCGGCCGCCCTCCAGTGGTACCCACCGGCCGCCCTCCAGTGGTACCCACCGGCCGCCCTCCAGTGGTACCCACCGGCCGCCCTCCAGTGGTACCCACCGGCCGCCCTCCAGTGGTACCCACCGGCCGCCTCCAGTGGTACCCACCGGCCGCCCTCCAGTGGTACCCACCGGCCGCCCTCCAGTGGTACCCACCGGCCGCCCTCCAGTGGTACCCACCGGCCGCCCTCCAGTGGTACCCACCGGCCGCCCTCCAGTGGTACCCACCGGCCGCCCTCCAGTGGTACCCACCGGCCGCCCTCCAGTGGTACCCACCGGCCGCCCTCCAGTGGTACCCACCGGCCGCCCTCCAGTGGTACCCACCGGCCGCCCTCCAGTGGTACCCACCGGCCGCCCTCCAGTGGTACCCACCGGCCGCCCTCCAGTGGTACCCACCGGCCGCCCTCCAGTGGTACCCACCGGCCGCCCTCCAGTGGTACCCACCGGCCGCCCTCCAGTGGTACCCACCGGCCGCCCTCCAGTGGTACCCACCGGCCGCCCTCCAGTGGTACCCACCGGCCGCCCTCCAGTGGTACCCACCGGCCGCCCTCCAGTGGTACCCACCGGCCGCCCTCCAGTGGTACCCACCGGCCGCCCTCCAGTGGTACCCACCGGCCGCCCTCCAGTGGTACCCACCGGCCGCCCTCCAGTGGTACCCACCGGCCGCCCTCCAGTGGTACCCACCGGCCGCCCTCCAGTGGTACCCACCGGCCGCCCTCCAGTGGTACCCACGGCCGCCCTCCAGTAGTACCCACCGGCCGCCCTCCAGTGGTACATACCGGCCGCCCTCCAGTGGTACCCACCGGCCGCCCTCCAGTGGTACCCACCGGCCGCCACCAGTGGTACCCACCGGCCGCCTCCAGTGATACCCACCGGCCGCCCTCCAGTGGTACATACCGGCCGCCCTCCAGTGGTACCCACCGGCCGCCCTCCAGTGGTACCCACCGGCCGCCCTCCAGTGGTACCCACCGGCCGCCCTCCAGTGGTACCCACCGGCCGCCACCAGTGGTACCCACCGGCCGCCTCCAGTGGTACCCACCGGCCGCCCTCCAGTGGTACATACCGGCCGCCCTCCAGTGGTACCCACCGGCCGCCCTCCAGTGGTACCCACCGGCCCTAATACATCCGCCGTCGCTGCAAACTTGCACTGTCACTCCCTGCCACCTCTGCCACTGCTGCGGCATCATCCTAGTGCCGTCCGCTGCTGCCCTTGAGTGCCATAACCACCCGTGGCCTCTGGCACCCTCACTGCCAACCACTGCTTGATGGGGTTCTGGGAGTTCTTCTACTCCCCAAGCCGGCCCGAGGCCAGGCTCGACTTGTGAGAGTTTGGTCCACCAGGCTGTTGCTTGGAGCGGCCCGCAGGCCCACATACCCACCACAGCCCGGCTGGTCCGGAACTTCTCTTAGAAAAACAGTCCAGTTTTCTCTTAAAGATGTCCACGATTGTTCCGGCAATATTTCTTATAGTCGCTGGGAGGACGTTGAACAACCGCGGACCTCTGATGTTTATACAGTATTCTCTGATTGTGCCTATGGCACCCCTATGGCACCACTGGACACCCCTATGGCACCCCCTATGGCACCTCGCTCTTCACTGGTTCAATCTTGCATTTTTTCCATATCGTTCACTCCAGTATGTTGTTATCTTACTGTGTAGATTTGGGACCTGACCCTCCAGTATTTTCCATGTGTATATTATTTGTATCTCTCGTCTCTGTGGGCTGACACCGCCCAACACCCCCTCCCCTCCGACACTACTACTTGCGCCTCCTGGCACCACATTTGACGCCCCCACTGCCACCCTTAATGGCATCATTGCAGGTGGCAGACAAGACCCTTACCTTCCAGGCAGGGTACTACAGTCACACTGTCTCACCTCCCTCCTCACACTCACCCTCACCATTCTCACTCTACTGCACGAAATAATAGAGGGAGTTCTAACAAACATCTCCCGGGTCTNCAGGAACTTCAGGATCTTCAGGAACTGAACCCTCTAGTTCGTTTAGCTAAGCAAATAACAATCTTTTGACGCTTGTTACACAATTATTAATGTTATATATACATGTACAGATACTCATACATGTACATATATATATACGTATACATATATACATACACATACATATTTGATCACCCACACAAATACACATCAATAATCTTTGTATCACAAGTGATTCAACGAGAGGCTCACAACAGTCACTATACAGGCACTCTACATGAAGCTCGCTGTTAATAACTGCTTGAGAGTGTTTAATATGTAGTACTTCGACAATGTCTAATATTATTTTGACGTTGTATGTGTCGGTTATTTCTGTGTTGTTGGCCATAATATCTCTGGTGGCTGGTTGCCTGTAGAAATTATGGCGCCTTGTGTGTGTGTATTGTCAGCCGCTTTAAAAAAAGATGTTTTGTCTATATCTAGATCGTTGGGGCCGACAGTTCCCAAATGGGCATGTGAAAGCATATATGACAGTCAGTATATATTCATTGTTGCCGCTTGAGGCGACTAGTTTGTTGTACACCCCATACCCATACTGTGAGCGGTAGCGCAAAAAGAGGGCACAAAAGGTCCTCATCAGACCTCATCTTAGATTATTACATAAACAATTTCATCTATCCTTCACACCTTATAACTACAATGTCAGCTAGTTACAGAGGATCAAGGAGTTTCCATGTCCGAAGAGTTCTTCATAAGCATGTTAATTGGCCGTGTTCTGTTGTAGTAAATGATTAACTGTCTTGTTGTGAGCGTCGGGAGGTCACCTGTCACTGTTGTGTGCCCTGGCTGTTCCCTCGGACGCGTGACCTCTTGAAACAAGGCTCCTGGAGAGGGTGGGGACAGGTTCTGTACGTGGTGCTGCAGGGTCATCCCGGGTAGCGTGGAGGTTCACTCTTTATTGATCTCTTACTCTCATCCTCACCTAAAAGTATTAGTTATTTAAAGATGTTTCACAGCGTAGGAGAGGGAGGGGGGCTTCCCTCACAGGTATTTGCATGTTGGTTGGTTGGTTGGAGGGTTCATCTTTGTTGGCCAGACCACACACTAGAAGGTGAAGGGACGACGACGTTTCGGTCCGTCCTGGACCATTCTCAAGTCGATTGTGGTGATATCTTCATCTTTGTTCACCTCGTGTAGGGAAATATTTTCCTCCCTCACCAGCACAGCAAGACTCCCTCACCACCACCACAGCAAGACTCCCTCACCACCACCACAGCAAGACCCCCTCACCACCACCACAGCAACACTCCCTCACCACCACAGCAAGACTCCCTCACCACCACAGCAAGACTCCCTCACCACCACAGCAAGACTCCCTCACCACCACCACAGCAACACCCCCCTCACCACCACCACAGCACACCCCCTCACCACCACCACAGCAAGACTCCCTCACCACCACCACAGCAAGACTCCCTCACCACCACAGCAAGACTCCCTCACCACCACAGCAAGACTCCCTCACCACCACCACAGCAACACCCCCTCACCACCACCACAGCAAGACTCCCTCACCACCACCACAGCAACACTCCCTCACCACCACAGCAAGACTCCCTCACCACCACAGCAAGCCACTAACACAGCCGCAGCTCGGAGATAATTCAATCCACCACCTCAAACTCGCCGCCTTTCTTACATTTTAAAATTACATTTGGGCATTAGGGCGGCAGCACAGTGCGGTAAGCTGGTTACACAGGCACCACTAACACAATTGTCCCGTGGCTCACTCGCCTCTATGCCTCCCTCTCCTCGCTTCTCTATGCCACTATGCCCCACTATGCCTCCTCCTTCTACATAAGGCAGCAAGGCATTACTATATACCGTTTTGGCTCGTCTCTTTGCACCCTCTGGCATCAAAGCATACAAGAGTGTATATCTTTAACTCTCATCTCTATGCCTGCACTTCCACCGTTACTGTCATGTATTTATGCCTAGTCTGCATTTCTGTTTCACCCTACCTTCTGTATGCGGTCGTGTTTCGCTTCTATGCCTGCTTCTTTGTCACCGTGCTGTGTGTTTAACCCCCTATTTCTGTGGCGAGTCTCTCTATCCCCTCCTGCATGCCCTAATGCCTGGTCCCTGTGTTCACTGTAACCTGCTTGCTCACTCATGTATGCCTTTATGCTTGTCTCTATGCCTTCTCTTGCATCACTACTCATGCTTCAGGATATCATGGCGATGCCTGTTTCATTTGTCCTTCCTTGTGTATGCCTTGACTCTCATGCTCCTCTGTATATCGTGTATACATGTGTGTGCCTCTCGCCCAAGTGTTCTATGGAGGTTTTGATAGTTGTAGGTCATTGTGATAAGGGAAGGTCAACCTTGCTTCCCACATAGCTGTTGCACGGTCGGCGTTCGATCCCCTATGGTGTAAACATGGTTGGGCACCATTCCTTCCCTCCTTCCTCATATTCGCAAGGTGGTGAAGAGGCTTCTCTCTGCTGGCGTTCTCTCCTGGGCTCCTCTTTTTCCCTCTACGTCGAAACGCACCTCGTATCAACAACTCTTTATCAGCATATCAATTCATAATCACCCAACATGAGACATTTGCCCCCCGGCGCGCGGTTGTGAAGAGCGAGATGCGTACTGCATGTTCCCGCGCTCTCCAGCACCGAGGGGCGCCTGCGCGGGCCAACATAATGAGGGCCGGATACCATCTTCAAGCGCCCCACCCTGAATAACCTCTTCTTCCCGCCCAAACAGCAAGTAAACATTCGAGATTAACCTTTCTATATTCTCATTAAGTTCTCTGTAACTCCTTCATACGAGCGCATTCACTGCCGCTTTGAGGACCTCTCTGGCCCGGCCGCTCCAGGCGTTCCATCTAGTCTTTATTCACTAAAGGAAAACAACAATTTAACATATGAACACATGTCAATATCGGCGTGGGTCAGGGCAGAGGCCACGGGTCAAGAACACCTGCACGTCTCACAAGCATCTTAACTCCACTTGCCAAATGGTTTTTCAAAAAAATGCATTTATGGCCAGCCTTTCAGTGCTACTCGAGGGAAAATGGATGGAGATGGAGAGGTAACCTGACCTGACCTGGATAATTGTTTAGGGGTCCCTAGAGGGCGCGGGCGGCGGCCATTCAGGACAAGGGCGCGCGGGAAATTGAAAAGCTTGCCACGAGGTAGTGAGGAGGCGGCCCCGCGGTCTCTAGAACGAGGCATTAGCCTGGGAGGCCTTCAACAATGCCCCAACCTTCCGCCTTCAATGTATGTAGAACCAGAATGTTGCACGTTGAAACTAGAGCAATGTGGTCCCTGTGGCGCAGTGGTAAAGCACTCGCCCGGCTCTTCGCGATCGCTTTGGCCTGGGTTCATATCGTGGCCAGGGAGGATTGACAGGGCGCCAATCCTTAACTGTAGCCTCTATTTACGATTTGGCGGGTGGTATTCCAGGGAACATAGGATTAAGGACCTGCCTGAAACGCTACGCGTGCTAGTGGCTGTACAAGAATGTAACACACTTTTGTATATATATATATATATATATATATATATATATATATATATATATATATATATATATATATATATATATATAAATAGTGGAGCCTGCCACCCCAGCGGGCCGTGGGAGGTCAGGGACTGTTCTAGAGAGACTAAGTGGTTCTCAGGACATGTTCCGCTGCCCATTATAACACTGTGGTAAGGTAAGGTACTGAAGTATGACTCGTAAGAGATACTTCAACATGAGCACAGAATTATAACCTAGGAGGAGACACACCAGTAGTCCTACTGGTCCGTGGCCAGCAGGAATACTGCAGTAAGCCTATTGGTCCACACGCAACCCGTCCTCGCAAATTCGTATAGTCAATATTGACTTATTAAATACGTGCATAGGTGATATACTAAACATAATAGTTTACCTTGAAAAGCTTCATAGAAAACACCGACCTTACCTAACCTTCTTAGTATGTTAAGATAAGCATCTTATAGCTTCGTAATTACAATTGTTACTTAACCTATTATAGGTATAGGCTTGTACACGAGGCCACACGAGGCTTGTACACGAGGCCACACGAGGCTTGTACACGAGGCCACACGAGGCTTATACACGAGGCCACACGAGGCTTGTACACGAGGCCACACGAGGCTTGTACAAGTGTTTCCACTCCTGTGTCTACAGCCTAATTAGTAAGTTACTTACCGAGGATCTTGTCGTTAGTACTAACTTACCGAGACTTGTTAACCCTAAATGTGTTCAGTTTCATTGTGTTGTTCAGAGTTATGTCGTGATTTAATAGTTACAAGTAATGTTTAATTTATAATCCCTTTACAACCTATTGTTCCAAATTATGGTGGGGTATATATCCACGGTCACTCTGTGTGCCCACATGCCCGCCGGCTTCTTGTCCCCGTGGGATGACGTGAAGTTGTTGTTTAAGATTCGCTATTGGAACAAAAGCTCCAAGTAGCACGGGCTATGGTGAGCCCGTAGTGGACTTACCTGGCACAGGAGCGGGGCAAGCAGCACAGGCTATGGTGAGCCCGTAGTGGACTTACCTGGCACAGGAGCGGGGCAAGTAGCACGGGCTATGGTGAGCCCGTAGTGGACTTACCTGGCACAGTAGCGGGGCAAGTAGCACGGGCTATGGTGAGCCCGTAATGGACTTACCTGGCACAGGAGCGGGGCAAGTAGCACGGGCTATGGTGAGCCCGTAGTGGACTTACCTGGCACAGGAGCGGGGCAAGTAGCACGGGCTATGGTGAGCCCGTAGTGGACTTACCTGGCACAGGAGCGGGGCAAGTAGCACGGGCTATGGTGAGCCCGTAGTGGACTTACCTGGCACAGGAGCGGGGCAAGTAGCACGGGCTATGGTGAGCCCGTAGTGGACTTACCTGGTACAGTAGCGGGGCAAGTAGCACGGGCTATGGTGAGCCCGTAGTGGACTTACCTGGCACAGGAGCGGGGCAAGTAGCACGGGCTATGGTGAGCCCGTAGTGGACTTACCTGGCACAGTAGCGGGGCAAGTAGCACGGGCTATGGTGAGCCCGTAGTGGACTTACCTGGCACAGGAGCGGGGCAAGTAGCACGGGCTATGGTGAGCCCGTAGTGGACTTACCTGGCACAGGAGCGGGGCAAGTAGCACGGGCTATGGTGAGCCCGTAGTGGACTTACCTGGCACAGGAGCGGGGCAAGTAGCACGGGCTATGGTGAGCCCGTAGTGGACTTACCTGGCACAGGAGCGGGGCAAGTAGCACGGGCTATGGTGAGCCCGTAGTGGACTTACCTGGCACAGTAGCGGGGCAAGTAGCACGGGCTATGGTGAGCCCGTAGTGGACTTACCTGGCACAGGAGCGGGGCAAGTAGCACGGGCTATGGTGAGCCCGTAGTGGACTTACCTGGCACAGGAGCGGGGCAAGTAGCACGGGCTATGGTGAGCCCGTAGTGGACTTACCTGGCACAGGAGCGGGGCAAGTAGCACGGGCTATGGTGAGCCCGTAGTGGACTTACCTGGCACAGGAGCGGGGCAAGTAGCACGGGCTATGGTGAGCCCGTAGTGGACTTACCTGGCACAGTAGCGGGGCAAGTAGCACGGGCTATGGTGAGCCCGTAGTGGACTTACCTGGCACAGTAGCGGGGCAAGTAGCACGGGCTATGGTGAGCCCGTAGTAGACTTACCTGGCACAGGAGCGGGGCAAGTAGCACGGGCTATGGTGAGCCCGTAGTGGACTTACCTGGCACAGGAGCGGGGCAAGTAGCACGGGCTATGGTGAGCCCGTAGTGGACTTACCTGGCACAGGAGCGGGGCAAGTAGCACGGGCTATGGTGAGCCCGTAGTGGACTTACCTGGCACAGGAGCGGGGCAAGTAGCACGGGCTATGGTGAGCCCGTAGTGGACTTACCTGGCACAGGAGCGGGGCTGGAACTTGATGATGTGAAGGTGAAGCACCTTGCTCATATTGGTCCACCGGGCCAGTGCAGGCTTACCAGTCTCCTGTGCTACCATGATGGTCGGAGGAGGTGTAGTGTGAAATTGAAATTGAAATAAGTTTATTGTGTTTGTTGGTGTGTAAGGTGCCGGGACCCCCCCCCCCCCCCTCTGTCAGAGTGGCTTTACCCCACCTGTCTGCCTCTCCACCAACCCAGCAAGCTGCTTATGTCGTGTGTATGTATGACAGTGTCATACCAAGACCACTCCTTCTGAAGACGTATTAATATACGAAAGTACTTAAGGAAATTCCTGTTTCAATTTTCCTCCGTGGTCTGACACTGTCACATTTTTAATCACGTGTTTATTTTTCGTGATTTACACACATATGTATGTATGTATGTATGTATGTATGTATGTATGTATGTATGTATGTATGTATGTATGTATGTATGTATGTATGTATGTAGTTTTGCCTAAATGAAATGTTTATGCTTATGTTTCTTGACAGAGCAAAATGTAACAGCCTAAAATTGTACTCTTGCATCTTTGAGAACATGTCGCAACATACAATATACTATAGTGTATGCATAGTGTATGTATAGTGTATGTATAGTGTGTGTATAGTGTATATTGAGCTAGGAGGCCGTCACCGCCCTCGTCCACCCTGGGACAACAAGGTCCGCCCACGTGTAGGGTGACTGTCATCCTGGGAACGAAACATCACCCAGACCCTGACACGCGCCAGGGGGCCGGTGGCTGAGTGGACAGTACGCTGGTCACGTAATCCTGTGGTCCGGGGTTCGATTCCCGTCGCCGGCGAGAAACAAAATGGGCAGAGTTTCTTTCACCCTGATGCGTCTGTTACCTAACAGTAAATAGGTACCTGGGAGTTAGACAGCTGACGCAGGCTGCTTCCTGGGTGTGTGTGAAAACAAATTTAGTAGTAACAGTTGATTGATTGACAGTTGAGAGGCGGGTGGAAAGAGCAGAGCTCAACCCCCGCAAGCACAACTAGGTTAACACATGACCCTGGGGCCAGATTCACGAAAGCACTTACGCAAGCACTTACAAACCTGTCCATCTTTTCTCAATCATTGGCGACTTTGTTTCCAATTATTAAACAATTAATGAGCTCCGAAGCACCAGGAGGCTGTTTATAACAATAACAACAGTTGATTTAGGAAGTTTTCATGCTTGTAAACTGTTTAATAAATGAAACCAAAGCCGTCAAAGATTGAGGAAAGATGTACACGTTCGTAAGTACTTGCGTAAGTGCTTTCGTGAATCTGGCCCCAGACCCTGACAAGCACCAGGCAGCCATCTTGGCTTCCACACCTCCCACTGCAAGCTGCCAAACCCTTGCTGCAGGATTTAGAGGTATAGTAAAAACGTTAATAATTCAGACAAAGCTGAGATATCTCACCTCCTTCGCTCTCGCACGCCATTTGCTCTGGAATTATCTTACGTGTGCGGGCTGCGTCAGCGCGCCATTGTGATGACGTCATGTCCGCTCTGGCGTTAATCAGGATTTCTTTGGGTCGTCTTGTCTCTGTCAAACAGAATTACAGCTTCAATAAAGTGTTTTCAATGCATACGTTGCTTTAGAATCTTAAAGTAAGAGGAAAGAAATGTGTGTGGATATCTTCAAGAACTATTTTGGCAAGTTTCTCTCTCTGTGAAAGCTACGACCGGTGGTGTAAACATTGTGACCCCGTGATGGCAATACCATTTGCATGTGAATACTGCGTTTGAATTTAAGCGTTTGAATTTGAGCGCCGCAAGAGGCGGGCGGCGGGCGCTCCTTACATCTAATTCACATAGTTCATAAATGTGTCAAAAATCCCATCGTGGTGTGAGGTGCTCTAGGGCACTGACCTACGGTGTTCCATGGTGCCCACGTGGTGTTCTGGAGCACTGACCTACGGTGTTCCATGGTGGTGTGTGGTGTTCTGGAGCACTGACCTACGGTGTTCCATGGTGGTGTGTGGTGTTCTGGAGCACTGACCTACGGTGTTCCATGGTGGTGTGTGGTGTTCTGGAGCACTGACCTACGGTGTTCCATGGTGGCGTGTGGTGTTCTGGGGCACTGACCTACGGTGTTCCATGGTGCCCACGTGGTGTTCTGGGGCACTGACCTACGGTGTTCCATAGTGCCCACGTGGTGTTCTGGGGCACTGACCTACGGTGTTCCATGGTGGTGTGTGGTGTTCTGGGGCACTGACCTACGGTGTTCCATGGTGGTGTGTGGTGTTCTGGGGCACTGACCTACGGTGTTCCATGGTGGTGTGTGGTGTTCTGGAGCACTGACCTACGGTGTTCCATGGTGGTGTGTGGTGTTCTGGAGCACTGACCTACGGTGTTCCATGGTGCCCACGTGGTGTTCTGGAGCACTGACCTACGGTGTTCCATGGTGGTGTGTGGTGTTCTGGGACACTGACCTACGGTGTTCCATAGTGCCCACGTGGTGTTCTGGGGCACTGACCTACGGTGTTCCATGGTGGTGTGTGGTGTTCTGGAGCACTGACCTACGGTGTTCCATGGTGGTGTGTGGTGTTCTGGAGCACTGACCTACGGTGTTCCATGGTGGTGTGTGGTGTTCTGGGGCACTGACCTACGGTGTTCCATGGTGGTGTGTGGTGTTCTGGGACACTGACCTACGGTGTTCCATAGTGGTGTGTGGTGTTCTGGGGCACTGACCTACGGTGTTCCATGGTGCCCACGTGGTGTTCTGGGGCACTGACCTACGGTGTTCCATGGTGGTGTGTGGTGTTCTGGGACACTGACCTACGGTGTTCCATAGTGCCCACGTGGTGTTCTGGGGCACTGACCTACGGTGTTCCATGGTGCCCACGTGGTGTTCTGGAGCACTGACCTACGGTGTTCCATGGTGCCCACGTGGTGTTCTGGAGCACTGACCTACGGTGTTCCATGGTGCCCACGTGGTGTTCTGGGGCACTGACCTACGGTGTTCCATGGTGGTGTGTGGTGTTCTGGGACACTGACCTACGGTGTTCCATGGTGGTGTGTGGTGTTCTGGGACACTGACCTACGGTGTTCCATAGTGCCCACGTGGTGTTCTGGGGCACTGACCTACGGTGTTCCATAGTGCCCACGTGGTGTTCTGGAGCACTGACCTACGGTGTTCCATAGTGCCCACGTGGTGTTCTGGGGCACTGACCTACGGTGTTCCATGGTGCCCACGTGGTGTTCTGGGGCACTGACCTACGGTGTTCCATGGTGGTGTGTGGTGTTCTGGGACACTGACCTACGGTGTTCCATAGTGCCCACGTGGTGTTCTGGGGCACTGACCTACGGTGTTCCATGGTGCCCACGTGGTGTTCTGGAGCACTGACCTACGGTGTTCCATGGTGCCCACGTGGTGTTCTGGGACACTGACCTACGGTGTTCCATAGTGCCCACGTGGTGTTCTGGGGCACTGACCTACGGTGTTCCATAGTGCCCACGTGGTGTTCTGGGGCACTGACCTACGGTGTTCCATGGTGCCCACGTCACTCCGTTCAGGAATTATCGCGTCCTGACAATCAGGTGTTTCTCTTATCGACACTGATAAGAGTCCGAGCGAGAAATATTAATGTATTTGGCAGTTACCTGATCAACCAGGCTGTGATTCATACGTCCAACATCCTGGTTGACCAGTCCAGCAACCAGGTGGCCTGGTCGGGAACCGTGCCGCAGGGACGTCGAGCCCCGAAATCCTCGCAAGGAAAGCAAGTTAGGAACTTGGTAAAGAGTTGGTGCGTAATTACCAGTCCTCGTGCACATCAGTGTATGACCTCTGACCCCATGAGCCGTCCTTGTAGTATTGAGTGGGAAATGATCCTGGTCTGAGAAATACACTAACACCTTCCTGACGCCGCCACGGTGAACCAGTGACATTAGGGGTCATATCCCCGAGTATAAACACTAGAAATGCACCATATAGCTCTTGAATGAGCGCCTCCTCTTCCAGGAGTATAATGATATATATCATTATATCGGCAGCTATTCCCATGCGAGGGAAGGAGGCCCCGTGTACACACTATGACTAATTAGGAGCGGCCATGAGAGAGAAGAACGCAATATGGCTGCCTTTTGTCTCCGCCTCTTGCTTTGTCAACTCTGGCGATAAAATCTGCGCCCTTTTATATTCCTATGATTTAATCCTATTAGATTACACACTTGTAATTACCGGGTGAGTGGTGAGGAGTGGCGTCCACACGCGTCACTGCCCTGCCTGGTGGCGGCTCACCGTGGCCCGGGCCCCTCTCCCTGCACACAGGGGTCGGACGAGGCCGGGCGGAGTCGGACGTGGCCGGGCGAAGTCGGACGAGGCCGGGCGAAGTCGGACGTGGCCGGGCGAAGTCGGACGAGGCCGGGCGAAGTCGGACGAGGCCGGGCGGAGTCGAACAAGGTTGGGCGGAGTCGGACGAGGCCGGGCGAAGTCGGACGAGGCCGGGCGAAGTCGGACGAGGCCGGGCGGAGTCGGACGAGGTTGGACGAGGCCGGGCGAAGTCGGACGAGGCCGGGCGAAGTCGGACGAGGCCGGGCGGTGTCGGACGAGGTCGGGCGTAGTCAAACAAGGTCTGGCGGAGTCGGACGTGGCCGGGCGAAGTCGGACGAGGCCGGGCGAAGTCGGACGAGGCCGGCGAAGTCGACGAGGCCGGGCGAAGTCGGACGAGGCCGGGCGAAGTCGGACGAGGCCGGGCGAAGTCAGACGAGGCCGGGCCCAAGGAACACACACAGAACTACCAGCAAGAGAAACAAACTAATCTACATGAAGACCAAGGAAGGAGGGGAGGGGGGGGGAGATGATCTCATAAGAATATTCTTGCTTATATCTAAACCAGTTTATCCCTAAATTCCCGGGTCATTACCAACTCATCTTGAAGGAAATGACATCCATGAATTACTAATCCTGGCCGGGCGACGCTCGTCCGTGTTCAAAAGAGATCTCGTGAAATGGGGATAAACAGGAACTGCAACCCCCGAGTCCTAACAAAACTCTTACCATCAAGAGGGGCATGAATAACTTAAGCGCGCTCCATCTCCTCACACCCGTTCACAAACGATCACTCGCTTCAACCCCCTCTCGGGCGCTGGTGAACGGAGCACAAAGAAACCCGAACTATCCCATGTGGGAAGTGCGGGCACGTCTGGCCCCGCCCCGGTTCCTCGTATTAGCTCTATTCAAACGGAATTATAGGTAAACAATGATGCTGTTAGCAGCGACGTTAGATGTTTGTCTATTAAATATTGCGGAGAGAAGGCATCTGCTGGCCGTGTCAATGGAGGCAAGCAGCTCGCTAATTGAGATATGAATGTTTTATATCCGTCAGGTTTAGGTAGACTCATCCTTATACAGGGAGCATGAGGCTGCTGATGGCCTGATAGTCCTTCCTTCTTCCGCTGGCGGCCCCGTCACGCCTCTCGACCCGTCACCATAATTCCTGCCTCATCCTGCAGTAATTGATGCCTCAACCCATAATAATTGCTGCCTCACTCCACAAATATTGCTGCCTCACCCTACAATAATTGCTGGCTCATCCTACAATAATTGCTGCCTCACCTACAATAATTGCTGCCTCACCCTACAATATTTGCTGCCTCACCCTACAATAATTGTTGCCTCACCCTACAATATTTGCTGCCTCACCCTACAATAATTGCTGCCTCACCCTACAATAATTGCTGCCTCACCCTACAATAATTGCTGTCTCACCCACAATAATTGCAGTCTCACCCCACAATAATTGCTGCCTCACCCTACAATATTTGCTGCCTCACCCTACAATAATTGCTTTCTCACCCTACAATAATTGCTGCCTCACCCTACAATAATTGCTGCCTTACCCTACAATAATTGCTGCTTCACCCTACAATAATTGCTGCCTCACCCTACAATAATTGCTGTCTCACCCTACAATAATTGCTGCCTCACCCTACAATAATTGCTGCCTTACCCTACAATAATTGCTGCTCACCCTACAATAATTGCTGCCTCACCCTACAATAATTGCTGCCTACCCTACAATAATTGCTGCCTACCCTACAATAATTGCTGCCTCACCCTACAATAATTGCTGCCTCACCCTACAATAATTGCAGCCTCACCCTACAATAATTGCTGGCTCACCCTACAATAATTGCTGCCTCACCCTACAATAATTGCTGCCTCACCCTACAATAATTGCTGCCTCACCCTACAATAATTGCTGCCTCACCCTACAATAATTGCTGCCTCACCCTACAATAATTGCTGCCTCACCCCACAATAATTGCTGCCTCACCCTACAATAATTGCTGGCTCACCCTACAATAATTGCTGCCTCACCCTACAATAATTGCTGCCTCACCCTACAATAATTGCTGCCTCACCCTACAATAATTGCTGCCTCACCCTACAATAATTGCTGCCTCACCCCATAATATTGCTGCCTCACCCTACAATAATTGCTGGCTCACCCTACAATAATTGCTGCCTCACCCTACAATAATTGCTGCCTCACCCTAAATAATTGCTGCCTCACCCTACAATAATTGCTGCCTCACTCCACAATAATTGCTGCCTCACCCTACAATAATTGCTGCCTCACCCCACAATAATTGCTGCCTCACCCCACAATAATTGCTGCCTCACTCCACAATAATTGCTGCCTCACCCTACAATAATTGCTGGCTCACCCCACAATAATTGCTGCTCACCCCACCAATAATTGCTGCCTCACCCCACATAATTGCTGCCTTACCCTACAATAATTGCTGTCTCACCCCAATATTGCTGCCTTACCCTACAATAATTGCTGCCTCACCCTACAATAATTGCTGCCTTACCCTACAATAATTGCTGCTTCACCCTACAATAATTGCTGCCTCACCCTACAATAATTGCTGTCTTACCCTACAATAATTGCTGCCTCACCCTACAATAATTGCTGCCTTACCTACAATAATTGCTGCCTCACCCTACAATAATTGCTGCCTCACCCTACAATAATTGCTGCCTTACCCTACAATAATTGCTGCCTTACCCTACAATAATTGCTGCCTCACCCTACAATAATGCTGCCTCACCCTACAATAATTGCTGCCTCACCCTACAATAATTGCTGGCTCACCCTACAATAATTGCTGCCTCACCCTACAATAATTGCTGCCTCACCNGGAGAAGCCGGCTGGGGTATAAGAGGGAGAAGCCGGCTGGGGTATTAGAGGGAGAAGCCGGCTGGGGTATAAGAGGGAGAAGCCGGCTGGGGTATAAGGGGGAGATCCGGCTGGGGTATAAAGAGGGAGAAAGCCGGCTGGGGTATAAGAGGGAGAAGCCGGCTGGGGTATAAGAGGAGAAGCCGGCTGGGGTATAAGAGGAGAAGCCGGCTGGGTATAAGAGGGAAGAAGCCGGCTGGGGTATAAGGGGGAGAAGCCGGCTGGGGTATAAGAGGGAGAAGCCGGCTGGGGTATAAGAGGGAGAAGCCGGCTGGGGTATAAGAGGGAGAAGCCGGCTGGGGTATAAGAGGAGAAGCCGGCTGGGGTATAAGAGGGAGAAGCCGGCTGGGGTATAAGAGGGAGAAGCCGGCTGGGTAATTAAGAAAACACTAGACTGGGTAAGGGAGTACCTACAAGACAGAAAACATTGCTAGAGCGGAGGTTTTAAATTATAGGAATGTAACATATTATCAGGTCCCAATAGGCTCGGTCTTGACTGCTGCTGCTCCTTATTTATGTACACGGACTTGTACCATTGAGTGACCTCAGACATGTTAATTGGAAATGATGTAAAGTTGATGAGGACGGTGAATACATCACCAGCATAGGGGACGTTGGTATACATGAGAACATCATTTAAAAACCTGAATCAGGACTCCTTCAAGGCAATTTACACAACATTTTGAGAGCAATACTGGGATATGCAGCACCGGTCTGGAACCCGCATCTTGTGAAACATAAAACCAAAATTGGAGAAAGTTCAAAGCTTTGCAGCAAGAGGAGGGTCCAAAGTAGGCTCTAGTCTTGCTTTGCAGCAAGACTAGTGCCGGTACTAAGAGGGTTAAGCTATGAGGATAGGCTAAATCTCACAATCCTAGAAGATAGATGGAATAGAGGCGATAAGGTCGCAGCATAAAAGATACTGAATGGAATAGATTAGGTGGAAGAGGACAGCCTCGTCACACTGTGAGAAGGCAGGACAAGAGGACACACCTGGAGGCCGGAAACACACACATGTTTCCCGCTTGTAAAATGAAGGAATGTAAGGGAATACTCGCACCCTGTACGGCTGGTCCATAAGTCAATTGTTCTGAAAGAAGAAGTTGTGGAAGCCACCTCCGTCCACAACCTTAAGGCACGACCCTGAACATGAGAATAGTTCAATTATAAGGCAGCAGGTACAACATGGGCAGGAGGCGGGGCGTAGAGAACTACACAATAACTTGTTCCCCCGTAGACACTGCCAGGTCAGGCCCACCACACTCAACACTGCCACTAATCAACAATAAAGATGCCTGGCGTCGGGCGGTGTGGCGTCGGGCCGGTGTGTCGTCGGGTCAGTGTGTCGTCGGGCCAATGTGGCGTCGGGCCAGTGTGGCGTCGGGTCAGTGTGTCGTCGGGCCAGTGTGGCGTCAGGCCAGTGTGTCGTCGGGCCAGTGTGGCGTCGGGCCAGTGTGTCGTCGGGCCAATGTGGCGTCGGGCCAGTGTGGCGTCGGGTCAGTGTGTCGTCGGGCCAGTGTGGCGTCGGGCCAGTGTGTCGTCGGGCCAGTGTGTCGTCGGGCCAATGTGTCGTCGGGCCAGTGTGGCGTCGGGTCAGTGTGTCGTCGGGCCAATGTGGCGTCGGGCCAGTGTGTATGCGGTGTGGGGGCCGGCTGGGAAGCCTGAACACAGGTTATAAATAAGGCATCTAGTGGTTCCTGCACAAGGCCATGAATAAATGGCCAGCCAAGCCAGAAGGAACATTTCCAGCTTAATAACGCGAGGGCTGGTGGCGGGGCCGAGGGGCGGGAAGACCCGCCAAGTG
>WNGS01001610.1:0-109969 GCA_020271785.1 Procambarus virginalis
GGTGGTAAAAACTCCAGGCAGTATATCTCCTTTAATTGACTTCAATAAATTAAAGTTTATCTTATTTTTTCTTAGTAGGTAAGAAATTGAGTGGACTGTATGTACTTGTTAAAACTGCCTGAAATTAATCTCACACAAATTGGGGGGGACAATTTGTAGCTTAAACCACTTTGTAATGGCTCCTTCTTAAACTACAAATTGTTTACCTAAGTTTAATTATATTATTTTATCATACCACATATGGTGGTCTAATCTACTATTATTTCAACAATTATTACTAGTTATGAATACTACTACTACAATAACTAGAATGGCCTTATCTGAGCCTGTAGTAAGGGCCCACTAAGGCTGTGTCATGGTAGCATCTATGTGGGTGTGGCCCTGTGCCTCATGGTGCCAATGGCGGCTGTGGAGGCCTTCAAGGCTGGCAACAGCTAGGTACATGTGTAGTTCTACTGCTCAGCTACTTGCTGTTCCAAGTCACAATTTACCTGTTTGGGATGCAAGGAGTTAGTACATTTCCCTAAACATATCAATACAGGTATAACATGGTATGTGAGGGCTGTAAAAATGGGGTACACGTACATGGTGTTGGTGTTGTTCATATATCATAACCGACTTAAATTTGATATTAAAAAGTGCACTAGAATAATAAACAAATACTTGGTAAGACGGATACTGGAGTGCTCTCATTTGTAGTAGTGATGTTGCTGTGGCAGTTTCTTAAGGCAGAGTAGGTCTATCCTGTGGCCATTATCACAACACACACGCGAGCTCCATTGTTATTGTTTTCGTGTGAGCGTGGCGTCTGTAAGAGACGCTCTGCCTCCCTTGTTCCAATATTGTGTTCTACTTCTAAGTTAAATTTACGTTAACAAGGGAATCAAGCTATATTTTGGTGTTAATAATTATATTCAGTCTTATTGAACACTTTTTTATTCAATTTAGACATTAAACTGTTGTATGAACAGTGGTTTAATAATGTAAATACTGCGGCGACGTCGATGACGTCACGGAGTCTCCCATTCTCTAATTTTAAGAGGATACTGTTAAGGGAAGACTATACTATTTGTGTATGAGTGTGTCGGTTTCCCGACATAATTCCGGGGGGAAGAACACGGGTCGAAGTCCCGGTAAGGACTGCGATCACTTTATTCTTCTCCTTCAGAATTATAATGCTGCTTTAATTTGAGTTTACATTGTTGAGCTGCAGTCCTTTGGGGACGTATGTCCCGTACTGGCGTATCGGGTGCTGGAAGTCGCTGTACGTCTTCGTTCCTGGCCAGTTCTAAAGGAACTAATTTCTCTAAAGTTTTGAGAGTAGTGTTGCCTCGGCATTTACTTTCACTATTCTCAAGATGCCCTGGCTGTCTGGATGAACAGAGACTATTTGACCTAAAGGCCACTCTGAGCGTGGTCCATCACTATCCACCAGAACTATGTCACCAGGGTTCAAGTTAATTCTGTTGTAGGGGTTGTTTGCCCCGTAATGATACTCTCTCAGAGCTGTAAGGTATTCTCGAGTCCATACGTCATTCCACCGACTTATCACCCTTGATAGATGTTTGAAACGTTGAACCAAATCACTCTCTTGGACATATGAAGGATCCTCTGGTTCCTCGTCCGTAAGGGACACAAGTGTTTTGAGAGGTCTACCATACATCAAATGAGCTGGACTTAATGGTTCACGCTGCAAAACATCATCAGAGAGGTAGGTAAGTGGTCGGTTATTGACTCGTGCTTCTATCTCTATGACTACTGTTTGAAGCTCCTGCAGGTCAATCTTTTGGCGGTGTAGGGTTTTCCGTAGAGAACGTTTTACCGTACCAACCATGCGTTCATAGAAGCCTCCGTGCCATGGTGCTCTGGGAGGTATGAATTTCCAATGGCACTGCCGTTGATTTAGGGCTGTGCGTACCTTTGGATGTGTCCAGATTTTCCTCAGACATGCTTCTCCTGCCACTAAGTTGGACCCATTGTCTGAGATCATTAACTTAGGACAGGATCTACGTGAAGCAAACCTGCGGAAAGCCTGTAAGAATGCTTCGGCACTCATATCGGGAGTCACTTCTAGATGGACTGCCCTTGTTGTGGCACAAGTAAAAAGACAGATGTAAGCTTTTACTGGTTTCTTGTCTTTAGTGCCTGTAAGTGTTAGTGCTCCTGTGAAATCTACTCCTGTAGTCTCAAAGGGACGAATATGTACGACTCGTTCCTTCGGAAGTGGAGGTGGGCCAGGATATGGACACACTCTGGCATCGTATCTCCGGCAAACAACACAGGATTTGATTATTGATTTTACTGTCTGTCTACCTTGGGGTAGCCAGTACTGTTGTCTTAAGTCTGTGAGAGTATCTAATACCCCACCATGCAGAGTGCAGTATTTGTGTATATGTAACACAATTAGTTTGCTTACTATGTGGTGACGAGGGAGCAATATTGGATTTTTTGCTTCCAAATCTATGTCAGCGTGCTGTAAGCGGCCTCCGCATCTGATTATGTTATAATTGTCAGTGTCTAACCAGAGACCCAGATCACGTTGTAGCTTCTTTGGAACATTGTCAAATTCTGTCCCGAATGTGTCGATCTGAGCTCTTTTGACCCAATACCTTAGGGCATTAGGGAATTTATGCTTGATTCCTATTTTCTTTAGAAAATCAAACACTACTTGGGTGACACCTATAAGTTTGTTCAGTTCAGAGTACCGAGTAGGATCAATTACCAAAGTCCGAGGTGGTTCTGGGTTCTCAGTGGGAACAGTAACATTGGTCACAATGACTTGTGGCTTTTGTTCAGGCCACTGGTCGCTGATTAGCCACTGAGGTCCATTGAACCACATCTCTGCCTTTGTTAATTGCCGTAAAGTCAGTCCTCGGGAGAGATAGTCAGCTGGATTCTCTTTTGTGGGTACATATCTTAGTTTATACCCTGCTGACAACTCTCGTATTTCCTTAACGCGGTTACTCACGTAAGGATTCTTACTGTTATTGTTCTTAACCCACTGTAGTACTGCCTCATTATCTGACCAAACTACTGTTTCTTTAAAGTGGATGTGGCGTAAGGCCTTGATCAAATAATGAGCCAATCTTACTCCTAACAGTAAGGCTGTTAATTCCAGTTGTGGCAGTGATCTTTTCTTTAAAGGTGCCACTCTGGCCTTTGATGTGAGCAAATTGGCTTGCCCATTTGTGACCAGGTAAGCTACTGTTCCATAAGCCTTTCCTGAGGCATCACAGAATACATGTAGCTTAATTGGTTCCTTTTCATTTACTACTGTGTTCCTGGGGAACTTGACAGACTCTAGGGTACTTAAATCTTTTACTAAACCTTGCCATTTTTCTTGTAGAGCAGGTGTTAGAAGATCATCCCAGCCTATCTTTTGTTGCCAACATTCCTGTATTATCAACTTCCCATTAATCAGTACTGGGCTTAATAGTCCTAATGGGTCGAAGGGTTTGCTGACTTGTGATAGTAATTTTCTCATTGTTAAGTTAGTGGTATCAGGCTCCACTGACTTGATTGTCAACTGATCTGTTGTCGTGTTCCATTCGACACCTAGTACCTTTGTCATCTCGGGTACCTGGTAATCGGGAAATTCAGTTGAGATCAGTTGATTTAATTTTTCATTGTTAGAGACCCAAGATTGGAGAGGCATATTGGCTCCCATTAATTCTCGATTGGCCTCATGGTATATGTCCAACAGTTTACTTTCACTGTTGGTTGTACCTTGAAAATTATCCACATACAGGTTTTTGCTAATTTCCGTCTTGTTTGGGCTATTGGACTTCTTCAAGTGCGTATCCAAGGTAGCTTGGAGCAGAAAAGGAGATGACGTGGCGCCAAAAAGGACAGAGGCAAACCGGTAAGTGATTAATTCACTGTTCGGATCGTTAGGATCCTTAATCCATAGGAACTTTGTGTAGTTCCGGTCTTCTTCTTGAAGACCTACCCTAAGGAATGCCTTGCTGATGTCGGCCGTATATGCATAAGTCCCAATACGGAACTTTAACAGCACGTCGTAAAGCCTTTGTGTTAGGCTAGGGCCAGTTTGAAGACAGTCGTTTAACGAAACACTACTCGGCCTCATTTTAGCACTGCAATTAAATACTATCCGTAATGGGGTAGTTGCAGAATTCTTCTGTACACAATGATGTGGTAAGTAGTGACCTTCCTTTGGGTTATCATTTGTAACAACTTCGATAAATTTGTCATCGAGTTGCTTCTGTATTATTTCATGGTACAACTTCAAGTTCTCAGGTTGTCTTTGTAAGCGCAACACCTGTGATCTCAATTGGTTTTGTGCCATAAAATGGTTGACGGGTAGCTGAGGGTGATTCAGCTTCCATGGTAGCCTGACCCAGTATTGATTATCTCTGTATATAACTGAGTCCAGGTATTGTTTGTAAGTCCAGTCATCATCTGGGCTAGGTTGTTCAGGGACAATGCCGAGAGTTGCCAGGTCCCATAACTTGTGTACAGGGGGATCAAGCTCTTCCTCGGACATGTCTCTGAGTTGCAGTGGAGACTGGTCTCCTAGTCATGCAACCATTACTGGGTTGGCATGTTGGTGTTCTACAGGTGCGGGTTGGTTTAGCCGTAATACAGGGCCTGTTAGCAAATAGCCACCTGCAGATGGTAACACGTTCATACCGTGTTTGTATTCCTTTCCTTTGATAAACTTATGGTAGACATCTGATCCCATAAGGATTCCAATATTGGAAAGGTTATCTGTTGTGATTTTATCAGCCAAATGAATTCCCTTTTTTCTAGGAATTTGGCTGTTGTCCCCAGACCATATACATATAGATCTGTTGGGAATCTATCTACTACTAGAGCTTGTACATTTTGTTCGTAACCTCCTAATCGTACTTTGGGTTGTACTACCTTGAAAACTCGGGCTCCTGAGTCAGTCAGGAATCCTGCTATGTTTATTCGTGTCTCCTCTACAGGTGTAAGTTTCAGGGTATCTACCAACTCTTTGGATATAAAGGTCAATTGGGACCCTTGATCAAATAATCCACGTACGGTGGCTTTGTTCTCTCCATTTCTAATGATCAATCGTGCAGTAGGTAGAGCTGATTTATGTTTAGACCTTGTTGAGAAAACACTTATGTCAGGTAGCACAGTACAAAGCTGTACCTGTGCATAACATAAGTTTTCTCAACAAGGTCTAAACATAAATCAGCTCTACCTACTGCACGATTGATCATTAGAAATGGAGAGAACAAAGCCACCGTACGTGGATTATTTGATCAAGGGTCCCAATTGACCTTTATATCCAAAGAGTTGGTAGATACCCTGAAACTTACACCTGTAGAGGAGACACGAATAAACATAGCAGGATTCCTGACTGACTCAGGAGCCCGAGTTTTCAAGGTAGTACAACCCAAAGTACGATTAGGAGGTTACGAACAAAATGTACAAGCTCTAGTAGTAGATAGATTCCCAACAGATCTATATGTATATGGTCTGGGGACAACAGCCAAATTCCTAGAAAAAAGGGGAATTCATTTGGCTGATAAAATCACAACAGATAACCTTTCCAATATTGGAATCCTTATGGGATCAGATGTCTACCATAAGTTTATCAAAGGAAAGGAATACAAACACGGTATGAACGTGTTACCATCTGCAGGTGGCTATTTGCTAACAGGCCCTGTATTACGGCTAAACCAACCCGCACCTGTAGAACACCAACATGCCAACCCAGTAATGGTTGCATGACTAGGAGACCAGTCTCCACTGCAACTCAGAGACATGTCCGAGGAAGAGCTTGATCCCCCTGTACACAAGTTATGGGACCTGGCAACTCTCGGCATTGTCCCTGAACAACCTAGCCCAGATGATGACTGGACTTACAAACAATACCTGGACTCAGTTATATACAGAGATAATCAATACTGGGTCAGGCTACCATGGAAGCTGAATCACCCTCAGCTACCCGTCAACCATTTTATGGCACAAAACCAATTGAGATCACAGGTGTTGCGCTTACAAAGACAACCTGAGAACTTGAAGTTGTACCATGAAATAATACAGAAGCAACTCGATGACAAATTTATCGAAGTTGTTACAAATGATAACCCAAAGGAAGGTCACTACTTACCACATCATTGTGTACAGAAGAATTCTGCAACTACCCCATTACGGATAGTATTTAATTGCAGTGCTAAAATGAGGCCGAGTAGTGTTTCGTTAAACGACTGTCTTCAAACTGGCCCTAGCCTAACACAAAGGCTTTACGACGTGCTGTTAAAGTTCCGTATTGGGACTTATGCATATACGGCCGACATCAGCAAGGCATTCCTTAGGGTAGGTCTTCAAGAAGAAGACCGGAACTACACAAAGTTCCTATGGATTAAGGATCCTAACGATCCGAACAGTGAATTAATCACTTACCGGTTTGCCTCTGTCCTTTTTGGCGCCACGTCATCTCCTTTTCTGCTCCAAGCTACCTTGGATACGCACTTGAAGAAGTCCAATAGCCCAAACAAGACGGAAATTAGCAAAAACCTGTATGTGGATAATTTTCAAGGTACAACCAACAGTGAAAGTAAACTGTTGGACATATACCATGAGGCCAATCGAGAATTAATGGGAGCCAATATGCCTCTCCAATCTTGGGTCTCTAACAATGAAAAATTAAATCAACTGATCTCAACTGAATTTCCCGATTACCAGGTACCCGAGATGACAAAGGTACTAGGTGTCGAATGGAACACGACAACAGATCAGTTGACAATCAAGTCAGTGGAGCCTGATACCACTAACTTAACAATGAGAAAATTACTATCACAAGTCAGCAAACCCTTCGACCCATTAGGACTATTAAGCCCAGTACTGATTAATGGGAAGTTGATAATACAGGAATGTTGGCAACAAAAGATAGGCTGGGATGATCTTCTAACACCTGCTCTACAAGAAAAATGGCAAGGGTTAGTAAAAGATTTAAGTACCCTAGAGTCTGTCAAGTTCCCCAGGAACACAGTAGTAAATGAAAAAGAACCAATTAAGCTACATGTATTCTGTGATGCCTCAGGAAAGGCTTATGGAACAGTAGCTTACCTGGTCACAAATGGGCAAGCCAATTTGCTCACATCAAAGGCCAGAGTGGCACCTTTAAAGAAAAGATCACTGCCACAACTGGAATTAACAGCCTTACTGTTAGGAGTAAGATTGGCTCATTATTTGATCAAGGCCTTACGCCACATCCACTTTAACGAAACAGTAGTTTGGTCAGATAATGAGGCAGTGCTACAGTGGGTTAAGAACAATAACAGTAAGAATCCTTACGTGAGTAACCGCGTTAAGGAAATACGAGAGTTGTCAGCAGGGTATAAACTAAGATATGTACCCACAAAAGAGAATCCAGCTGACTATCTCTCCCGAGGACTGACTTTACGGCAATTAACAAAGGCAGAGATGTGGTTCAATGGACCTCAGTGGCTAATCAGCGACCAGTGGCCTGAACAAAAGCCACAAGTCATTGTGACCAATGTTACTGTTCCCACTGAGAACCCAGAACCACCTCGGACTTTGGTAATTGATCCTACTCGGTACTCTGAACTGAACAAACTTATAGGTGTCACCCAAGTAGTGTTTGATTTTCTAAAGAAAATAGGAATCAAGCATAAATTCCCTAATGCCCTAAGGTATTGGGTCAAAAGAGCTCAGATCGACACATTCGGGACAGAATTTGACAATGTTCCAAAGAAGCTACAACGTGATCTGGGTCTCTGGTTAGACACTGACAATTATAACATAATCAGATGCGGAGGCCGCTTACAGCACGCTGACATAGATTTGGAAGCAAAAAATCCAATATTGCTCCCTCGTCACCACATAGTAAGCAAACTAATTGTGTTACATATACACAAATACTGCACTCTGCATGGTGGGGTATTAGATACTCTCACAGACTTAAGACAACAGTACTGGCTACCCCAAGGTAGACAGACAGTAAAATCAATAATCAAATCCTGTGTTGTTTGCCGGAGATACGATGCCAGAGTGTGTCCATATCCTGGCCCACCTCCACTTCCGAAGGAGCGAGTCGTACATATTCGTCCCTTTGAGACTACAGGAGTAGATTTCACAGGAGCACTAACACTTACAGGCACTAAAGACAAGAAACCAGTAAAAGCTTACATCTGTCTTTTTACTTGTGCCACAACAAGGGCAGTCCATCTAGAAGTGACTCCCGATATGAGTGCCGAAGCATTCTTACAGGCTTTCCGCAGGTTTGCTTCACGTAGATCCTGTCCTAAGTTAATGATCTCAGACAATGGGTCCAACTTAGTGGCAGGAGAAGCATGTCTGAGGAAAATCTGGACACATCCAAAGGTACGCACAGCCCTAAATCAACGGCAGTGCCATTGGAAATTCATACCTCCCAGAGCACCATGGCACGGAGGCTTCTATGAACGCATGGTTGGTACGGTAAAACGTTCTCTACGGAAAACCCTACACCGCCAAAAGATTGACCTGCAGGAGCTTCAAACAGTAGTCATAGAGATAGAAGCACGAGTCAATAACCGACCACTTACCTACCTCTCTGATGATGTTTTGCAGCGTGAACCATTAAGTCCAGCTCATTTGATGTATGGTAGACCTCTCAAAACACTTGTGTCCCTTACGGACGAGGAACCAGAGGATCCTTCATATGTCAAAGAGAGTGATTTGGTTCAACGTTTCAAACATCTATCAAGGGTGATAAGTCGGTGGAATGACGTATGGACTCGAGAATACCTTACAGCTCTGAGAGAGTATCATTACGGGGCAAACAACCCCTACAACAGAATTAACTTGAACCCTGGTGACATAGTTCTGGTGGATAGTGATGGACCACGCTCAGAGTGGCCTTTAGGTCAAATAGTCTCTGTTCATCCAGACAGCCAGGGCATCTTGAGAATAGTGAAAGTAAAATGCCGAGGCAACACTACTCTCAAAACTTTAGAGAAATTAGTTCCTTTAGAACTGGCCAGGAACGAAGACGTACAGCGACTTCCAGCACCCGATACGCCAGTACGGGACATACGTCCCCAAAGGACTGCAGCTCAACAATGTAAACTCAAATTAAAGCAGCATTATAATTCTGAAGGAGAAGAATAAAGTGATCGCAGTCCTTACCGGGACTTCGACCCGTGTTCTTCCCCCCCGGAATTATGTCGGGAAACCGACACACTCATACACAAATAGTATAGTCTTCCCTTAACAGTATCCTCTTAAAATTAGAGAATGGGAGACTCCGTGACGTCATCGACGTCGCCGCAGTATTTACATTATTAAACCACTGTTCATACAACAGTTTAATGTCTAAATTGAATAAAAAAGTGTTCAATAAGTCACCATAATTTTTCACCAAAATATAGTATTCATTGCCTTGTTTATTAGAGCAGACCTTTAGCGAAACATATGGAAAGGTTGTAGTCTATTACAGAAGCCACGCTCACACGAAATAATGAACTCAAACAAATATCGTGTGTGTTGTGATAATGGCCACAGCATGAGCAGCTAAGATTTAGAGAAGACAGAGGTAAATACTAATAATGAGAATTTCTATCTGCATTAAAAATTCGTTTATTATTCTAGGCACATTATACAATCAATTCTTTTAAATATTATTAAAAAAATCATATACATTTTTTTATATTTAAAATTGTATATAGGGATTTAAACTTTCATTTTTCATAATAATTTCCCTAAATTAAGATAACTTTTCGTCTGGAGTTTTGGTCGTTGTGTTTGATCAATCTTGGCTTTTGCATGAATCCTCGGGATTGTTACAGTCCTCTTTTCTACTCGCTTTTTGCGCTGCAAGTATTCGTTGCGGTTTCGCTCACAATTTTTATCGCCATATCAAATGAAGTGCAGGGAGTTTGCTTGTTACTTTTGACGGAATCATTCAAAGTAATGATCTTCTTATCAAGGCTGGTGACCAGCGTACCATTTCTTCTTTTCATTGGTACATCTGTAGACTGATTTTGTTCATCACTTGTTTTGGCCTTATTGTCGATTACGACCTTTTCCACCTTCTGTTGGTAATTTGCCTGTGAGCTTGGAGTCTTTTTATTGGAGCACATACTCTTTGTGGCCGAGTTGGTTTGCGAATGCAACATTCGTATAGAATTTCTGCCATGTCGTTCTATATCAGACCTGTTGCGTTGAAGGAAAATCTAATATTTTTCTTAATACCGGTTAGAATTTACCGACAAATGAATAATGACTCTCCGAGATATGTTTTGGCCAAATATTGAAAAACACGTAAATTATGCGTCCACAAACGTATTGTTAGGACTGTGCTACAGAGGTAGACTCAATAATTTAAGGAGCTGATTCCTTTTATATACATCACAAGAGTTATGTAAGTGAGGTGAGTGACCTGCACCTGAATACAAATAGGAATAACAATAGCGATTTTAAATATATTTACGGGCTCACCATAGTCGATGCTACATCAACACTTCGTCCTTAGTAGCTAAATCTGAAACTACAACAACATTGAATTTAATAGTGTAATAAATATATCAACGGATAACCCAAAACGATCGAAGGATATAAATTGGACAACTGTTGATTATCGACATGTATGGATAACATAGAGAGAGAGAGAGAGAGAGAGAGAGAGAGAGAGAGAGAGAGAGAGAGAGAGAGAGAGAGAGAGAGAGAGAGAGAGAGAGAGAGAGAGAGATGTTACAAGATACGAGCTAGATAATGTTGAAATTGTGAAAGGGATCTGAGAGTTATGATTAGTAAGAACTCAAAACAAAATGATCAATGCATGAATGTTCGTAATAAGGCAAATAGGACACTGGGATTCATTAATCGAGGAGTTAGTAACAAGACACCTGATGTGGTTCTTCTGCTATATCTTGCTCTGGTTAGGCCCAATTAAGATTATGCAGTTCAGTTTTGGTCGCCATACTATAGAATGCATATAAATTTACTTGAACGTGTCCAACGTAGGATGACTAAGTTAAACCCCGAAATTAGAAATCTTTCATATGAAGAAAGATTAACAAAGCTTAAATTGCATTCACTGGAAAGGCGTGGTTCTGAATAGGAGCTGTCTCGTATGGGCCAATAGGCCTTCGATACTCTCCTTTGTTCTTATGTTCTTATATTAATAAGATACAAGTTAGATGGTTTTGAGATTGCCGAAGGGTTCTGAGAGTTATGATTAGTAACATTTTAAAACCAAAGAGCAATGCATGAATGTTTGTAATATGGCTAATAGGACACTGTGATTTATTAATCAAAGCGTTAGAAACAAGAAATCTGATGTTGTTCTTCAGGTATATCTTGCTATAGTATGGCCCCATTTAGAATATGCAGTTCAGTTTTGGTCACCCTTCTATTGAATTAATATAAATTCACTTGAACGTTTCAAGCATAGGATTCGAAGTTAATTGTAATATGGCTAATAGGACACTGTGATTTATTAATCAAAGCGTTAGAAACAACACATCTGATGTTGTTCTTCATGTATATCTTGCTATAGTTTGGCCCCATTTAGAATATGCAGTTCAGTTTTGGTCACCCTTCTATTGAATTAATATAAATTCACTTGAACGTCTGAAGCTTAGGATTACGAAGTTAATTCCCCAAATTAGATATCTTTCATATTAATAAAGATTAAGAAAGCCCAAGCTGCATTCACTGGAAAGGCGAAGAGTTAGGGGTGACATGATTGAGGTTTACAAGTGGATGAATGGATTTAACACAGGTTATATTAATGGAGTATTAAAAGTATCAACACAAGACAGAATGCGAAACAATTTGATAAGTTTAGATTTAGGAAAGACTTAGCAAATACTGGTTCTGTAACAGGGTTGTTGATTTGTAAAACCAATTACCTCGAAACGCAGTGGAGGTGGGGTTCTTCGATTTTTTCAAGCGTGGGTTGGACATGTATATGAGTGAGATTGGGTGGTTATAAATAGGAGCTTCGTCGTATGGACCAATAGGCCTTCTGCAGTTACCTTTGTTCTTATGTATTATGCAGTAATATGTTCAACAAATCAACAACCGAACCAGTATTTATCAAGGTCTTTCCTAAATCTAAACATATCCATTTTTTCGAGTTCAATTTTGTTTTGATTTCTTTAATACCCTATAAATATCCCCTTTTGTTAGTCTCATTCATCAACTTGTAAACCTTTAATATGTCACCACTAATTTTTCACCTGATTTTAGTATTCATTGCCTTCTTTATTCAGAGCAGACCTTTAGCGAAACATATGAAAGGTTGTAGTAGTATAACAAGAAGTAAAAATTCCTGTTAAATACATGAACTCAAAACAAATATCGATGTAATGGAAATATATTGCATGAGCAGCTAAGATTTAGAGAAGACAGAGGTAAATACTAATAACAAATTTCTATCTGCATTAAAAAATTCGAAGGCACATTATACAATCAATTCTTTTAAATCTTTATTAAAAAATCATATACATTTTTTATATTTAAAATTGTATATAGGGATTTAAACTTTCATTTTTCATAATAATTTCCCTAAATTAAGATAACTTTTCGTCTGGAGTTTTGGTCGTTGTGTTTGATCAATCTTGGATTTTTGCATGAATCCTCGGGATTGTTACAGTCCTCTTTTCTACCTCGCTTTTTGCGCTGCAAGTATTCGTTGCGGTTTCGCTCACAATTTTTTATCGCCATATCAAATGAAGTGCAGGGAGTTTGCTTGTTACTTTTGACGGAATCATTCAAAGTAATGATCTTCTTATCAAGGCTGGTGACCAGCGTACCATTTCTTCTTTTCATTGGTACATCTGTAGACTGATTTTGTTCATCACTTGTTTTGGCCTTATTGTCGATTACGACCTTTTCCACCTTCTGTTGGTAATTTGCCTGTGAGCTTGGAGTCTTTTTTATTGGAGCACATACTCTTTGTGGCCGAGTTGGTTTGCGAATGCAACATTCGTATAGAATTTCTGCCATGTCGTTCTATATCAGACCTGTTGCGTTGAAGGAAAATCTAATATTTTTCTTAATACCGGTTAGAATTTACCGACAAATGAATAATGACTCTCCGAGATATGTTTTGGCCAAATATTGAAAAACACGTAAATTATGCGTCCACAAACGTATTGTTAGGACTGTGCTACAGAGGTAGACTCAATAATTTAAGGAGCTGATTCCTTTTATATACATCACAAGAGTTATGTAAGTGAGGTGAGTGACCTGCACCTGAATACAAATAGGAATAACAATAGCGATTTTAAATATATTTACGGGCTCACCATAGTCGATGCTACATCAACACTTCGTCCTTAGTAGCTAAATCTGAAACTACAACAACATTGAATTTAATAGTGTAATAAATATATCAACGGATAACCCAAAACGATCGAAGGATATAAATTGGACAACTGTTGATTATCGACATGTATGGATAACATAGAGAGAGAGAGAGAGAGAGAGAGAGAGAGAGAGAGAGAGAGAGAGAGAGAGAGAGAGAGAGAGAGAGAGAGAGAGAGAGAGAGAGAGAGAGAGAGATGTTACAAGATACGAGCTAGATAATGTTGAAATTGTGAAAGGGATCTGAGAGTTATGATTAGTAAGAACTCAAAACAAAATGATCAATGCATGAATGTTCGTAATAAGGCAAATAGGACACTGGGATTCATTAATCGAGGAGTTAGTAACAAGACACCTGATGTGGTTCTTCTGCTATATCTTGCTCTGGTTAGGCCCAATTAAGATTATGCAGTTCAGTTTTGGTCGCCATACTATAGAATGCATATAAATTTACTTGAACGTGTCCAACGTAGGATGACTAAGTTAAACCCCGAAATTAGAAATCTTTCATATGAAGAAAGATTAACAAAGCTTAAATTGCATTCACTGGAAAGGCGTGGTTCTGAATAGGAGCTGTCTCGTATGGGCCAATAGGCCTTCGATACTCTCCTTTGTTCTTATGTTCTTATATTAATAAGATACAAGTTAGATGGTTTTGAGATTGCCGAAGGGTTCTGAGAGTTATGATTAGTAACATTTTAAAACCAAAGAGCAATGCATGAATGTTTGTAATATGGCTAATAGGACACTGTGATTTATTAATCAAAGCGTTAGAAACAAGAAATCTGATGTTGTTCTTCAGGTATATCTTGCTATAGTATGGCCCCATTTAGAATATGCAGTTCAGTTTTGGTCACCCTTCTATTGAATTAATATAAATTCACTTGAACGTTTCAAGCATAGGATTCGAAGTTAATTGTAATATGGCTAATAGGACACTGTGATTTATTAATCAAAGCGTTAGAAACAACACATCTGATGTTGTTCTTCATGTATATCTTGCTATAGTTTGGCCCCATTTAGAATATGCAGTTCAGTTTTGGTCACCCTTCTATTGAATTAATATAAATTCACTTGAACGTCTGAAGCTTAGGATTACGAAGTTAATTCCCCAAATTAGATATCTTTCATATTAATAAAGATTAAGAAAGCCCAAGCTGCATTCACTGGAAAGGCGAAGAGTTAGGGGTGACATGATTGAGGTTTACAAGTGGATGAATGGATTTAACACAGGTTATATTAATGGAGTATTAAAAGTATCAACACAAGACAGAATGCGAAACAATTTGATAAGTTTAGATTTAGGAAAGACTTAGCAAATACTGGTTCTGTAACAGGGTTGTTGATTTGTAAAACCAATTACCTCGAAACGCAGTGGAGGTGGGGTTCTTCGATTTTTTCAAGCGTGGGTTGGACATGTATATGAGTGAGATTGGGTGGTTATAAATAGGAGCTTCGTCGTATGGACCAATAGGCCTTCTGCAGTTACCTTTGTTCTTATGTATTATGCAGTAATATGTTCAACAAATCAACAACCGAACCAGTATTTATCAAGGTCTTTCCTAAATCTAAACATATCCATTTTTTCGAGTTCAATTTTGTTTTGATTTCTTTAATACCCTATAAATATCCCCCTTTTGTTAGTCTCATTCATCAACTTGTAAACCTTTAATATGTCACCACTAATTTTTCACCTGATTTTAGTATTCATTGCCTTCTTTATTCAGAGCAGACCTTTAGCGAAACATATGAAAGGTTGTAGTAGTATAACAAGAAGTAAAAATTCCTGTTAAATACATGAACTCAAAACAAATATCGATGTAATGGAAATATATTGCATGAGCAGCTAAGATTTAGAGAAGACAGAGGTAAATACTAATAACAAATTTCTATCTGCATTAAAAAATTCGAAGGCACATTATACAATCAATTCTTTTAAATCTTTATTAAAAAATCATATACATTTTTTATATTTAAAATTGTATATAGGGATTTAAACTTTCATTTTTCATAATAATTTCCCTAAATTAAGATAACTTTTCGTCTGGAGTTTTGGTCGTTGTGTTTGATCAATCTTGGATTTTTGCATGAATCCTCGGGATTGTTACAGTCCTCTTTTCTACCTCGCTTTTTGCGCTGCAAGTATTCGTTGCGGTTTCGCTCACAATTTTTTATCGCCATATCAAATGAAGTGCAGGGAGTTTGCTTGTTACTTTTGACGGAATCATTCAAAGTAATGATCTTCTTATCAAGGCTGGTGACCAGCGTACCATTTCTTCTTTTCATTGGTACATCTGTAGACTGATTTTGTTCATCACTTGTTTTGGCCTTATTGTCGATTACGACCTTTTCCACCTTCTGTTGGTAATTTGCCTGTGAGCTTGGAGTCTTTTTTATTGGAGCACATACTCTTTGTGGCCGAGTTGGTTTGCGAATGCAACATTCGTATAGAATTTCTGCCATGTCGTTCTATATCAGACCTGTTGCGTTGAAGGAAAATCTAATATTTTTCTTAATACCGGTTAGAATTTACCGACAAATGAATAATGACTCTCCGAGATATGTTTTGGCCAAATATTGAAAAACACGTAAATTATGCGTCCACAAACGTATTGTTAGGACTGTGCTACAGAGGTAGACTCAATAATTTAAGGAGCTGATTCCTTTTATATACATCACAAGAGTTATGTAAGTGAGGTGAGTGACCTGCACCTGAATACAAATAGGAATAACAATAGCGATTTTAAATATATTTACGGGCTCACCATAGTCGATGCTACATCAACACTTCGTCCTTAGTAGCTAAATCTGAAACTACAACAACATTGAATTTAATAGTGTAATAAATATATCAACGGATAACCCAAAACGATCGAAGGATATAAATTGGACAACTGTTGATTATCGACATGTATGGATAACATAGAGAGAGAGAGAGAGAGAGAGAGAGAGAGAGAGAGAGAGAGAGAGAGAGAGAGAGAGAGAGAGAGAGAGAGAGAGAGAGAGAGAGAGAGAGAGAGAGAGAGAGAGAGAGAGAGAGATGTTACAAGATACGAGCTAGATAATGTTGAAATTGTGAAAGGGATCTGAGAGTTATGATTAGTAAGAACTCAAAACAAAATGATCAATGCATGAATGTTCGTAATAAGGCAAATAGGACACTGGGATTCATTAATCGAGGAGTTAGTAACAAGACACCTGATGTGGTTCTTCTGCTATATCTTGCTCTGGTTAGGCCCAATTAAGATTATGCAGTTCAGTTTTGGTCGCCATACTATAGAATGCATATAAATTTACTTGAACGTGTCCAACGTAGGATGACTAAGTTAAACCCCGAAATTAGAAATCTTTCATATGAAGAAAGATTAACAAAGCTTAAATTGCATTCACTGGAAAGGCGTGGTTCTGAATAGGAGCTGTCTCGTATGGGCCAATAGGCCTTCGATACTCTCCTTTGTTCTTATGTTCTTATATTAATAAGATACAAGTTAGATGGTTTTGAGATTGCCGAAGGGTTCTGAGAGTTATGATTAGTAACATTTTAAAACCAAAGAGCAATGCATGAATGTTTGTAATATGGCTAATAGGACACTGTGATTTATTAATCAAAGCGTTAGAAACAAGAAATCTGATGTTGTTCTTCAGGTATATCTTGCTATAGTATGGCCCCATTTAGAATATGCAGTTCAGTTTTGGTCACCCTTCTATTGAATTAATATAAATTCACTTGAACGTTTCAAGCATAGGATTCGAAGTTAATTGTAATATGGCTAATAGGACACTGTGATTTATTAATCAAAGCGTTAGAAACAACACATCTGATGTTGTTCTTCATGTATATCTTGCTATAGTTTGGCCCCATTTAGAATATGCAGTTCAGTTTTGGTCACCCTTCTATTGAATTAATATAAATTCACTTGAACGTCTGAAGCTTAGGATTACGAAGTTAATTCCCCAAATTAGATATCTTTCATATTAATAAAGATTAAGAAAGCCCAAGCTGCATTCACTGGAAAGGCGAAGAGTTAGGGGTGACATGATTGAGGTTTACAAGTGGATGAATGGATTTAACACAGGTTATATTAATGGAGTATTAAAAGTATCAACACAAGACAGAATGCGAAACAATTTGATAAGTTTAGATTTAGGAAAGACTTAGCAAATACTGGTTCTGTAACAGGGTTGTTGATTTGTAAAACCAATTACCTCGAAACGCAGTGGAGGTGGGGTTCTTCGATTTTTTCAAGCGTGGGTTGGACATGTATATGAGTGAGATTGGGTGGTTATAAATAGGAGCTTCGTCGTATGGACCAATAGGCCTTCTGCAGTTACCTTTGTTCTTATGTATTATGCAGTAATATGTTCAACAAATCAACAACCGAACCAGTATTTATCAAGGTCTTTCCTAAATCTAAACATATCCATTTTTTCGAGTTCAATTTTGTTTTGATTTCTTTAATACCCTATAAATATCCCCCTTTTGTTAGTCTCATTCATCAACTTGTAAACCTTTAATATGTCACCACTAATTTTTCACCTGATTTTAGTATTCATTGCCTTCTTTATTCAGAGCAGACCTTTAGCGAAACATATGAAAGGTTGTAGTAGTATAACAAGAAGTAAAAATTCCTGTTAAATACATGAACTCAAAACAAATATCGATGTAATGGAAATATATTGCATGAGCAGCTAAGATTTAGAGAAGACAGAGGTAAATACTAATAACAAATTTCTATCTGCATTAAAAAATTCGAAGGCACATTATACAATCAATTCTTTTAAATCTTTATTAAAAAATCATATACATTTTTTATATTTAAAATTGTATATAGGGATTTAAACTTTCATTTTTCATAATAATTTCCCTAAATTAAGATAACTTTTCGTCTGGAGTTTTGGTCGTTGTGTTTGATCAATCTTGGATTTTTGCATGAATCCTCGGGATTGTTACAGTCCTCTTTTCTACCTCGCTTTTTGCGCTGCAAGTATTCGTTGCGGTTTCGCTCACAATTTTTTATCGCCATATCAAATGAAGTGCAGGGAGTTTGCTTGTTACTTTTGACGGAATCATTCAAAGTAATGATCTTCTTATCAAGGCTGGTGACCAGCGTACCATTTCTTCTTTTCATTGGTACATCTGTAGACTGATTTTGTTCATCACTTGTTTTGGCCTTATTGTCGATTACGACCTTTTCCACCTTCTGTTGGTAATTTGCCTGTGAGCTTGGAGTCTTTTTTATTGGAGCACATACTCTTTGTGGCCGAGTTGGTTTGCGAATGCAACATTCGTATAGAATTTCTGCCATGTCGTTCTATATCAGACCTGTTGCGTTGAAGGAAAATCTAATATTTTTCTTAATACCGGTTAGAATTTACCGACAAATGAATAATGACTCTCCGAGATATTTTTTGGCCAAATATTGAAAACACGTAAATTATGCGTCCACAAACGTATTGTTAGGACTGTGCTACAGAGGTAGACTCAATAATTTAAGGAGCTGATTCCTTTTATATACATCACAAGAGTTATGTAAGTGAGGTGAGTGACCTGCACCTGAATACAAATAGGAATAACAATAGCGATTTTAAATATATTTACGGGCTCACCATAGTCGATGCTACATCAACACTTCGTCCTTAGTAGCTAAATCTGAAACTACAACAACATTGAATTTAATAGTAATAAATATATCAACGGATAACCCAAACGATCGAAGGATATAAATTGGACAACTGTTGATTATCGACATGTATGGATAACATGAGAGAGAGAGAGAGAGAGAGAGAGAGAGAGAGAGAGAGAGAGAGAGAGAGGAGAGAGAGAGAGAGAGAGAGAGAGAGAGAGAAGTTACAAGATACGAGCTAGATAATGTAAATTGTGAAAGGATCTGAGAGTTATGATTAGTAAGAACTCAAAACAAAATGATCAATGCATGAATGTTCGTAATAAGGCAAATAGGACACTGGGATTCATTAATCGAGGAGTTAGTAACAAGACACCTGATGTGGTTCTTCTGCTATATCTTGCTCTGGTTAGGCCCAATTAAGATTATGCAGTTCAGTTTTGGTCGCCATACTATAGAATGCATATAATTTACTTGAACGTGTCCAACGTAGGATGACTAAGTTAAACCCCGAAATTAGAAATCTTTCATATGAAGAAAGATTAACAAAGCTTAAATTGCATTCACTGGAAAGGCGTGGTTCTGAATAGGAGCTGTCTCGTATGGGCCAATAGGCCTTCGATACTCTCCTTTGTTCTTATGTTCTTATATTAATAAGATACAAGTTAGATGGTTTTGAGATTGCCGAAGGGTTCTGAGAGTTATGATTAGTAACATTTTAAAACCAAAGAGCAATGCATGAATGTTTGTAATATGGCTAATAGGACACTGTGATTTATTAATCAAAGCGTTAGAAACAAGAAATCTGATGTTCTTCTTCAGGTATATCTTGCTATAGTATGGCCCCATTTAGAATATGCAGTTCAGTTTTGGTCACCCTTCTATTGAATTAAATAAATTCACTTGAACGTTTCAAGCATAGGATTCGAAGTTAATTGTAATATGGCTAATAGGACACTGTGATTTATTAATCAAAGCGTTAGAAACAACACATCTGATGTTGTTCTTCATGTATATCTTGCTATAGTTTGGCCCCATTTAGAATATGCAGTTCAGTTTTGGTCACCCTTCTATTGAATTAATATAAATTCACTTGAACGTCTGAAGCTTAGGATTACGAAGTTAATTCCCCAAATTAGATATCTTTCATATTAATAAAGATTAAGAAAGCCCAAGCTGCATTCACTGGAAAGGCGAAGAGTTAGGGGTGACATGATTGAGGTTTACAAGTGGATGAATGGATTAACACAGGTTATATTAATGGAGTATTAAAAGTATCAACACAAGACAGAATGCGAAACAATTTGATAAGTTTAGATTTAGGAAAGACTTAGCAAATACTGGTTCTGTAACAGGGTTGTTGATTTGTAAAACCAATTACCTCGAAACGCAGTGGAGGTGGGGTTCTTCGATTTTTTCAAGCGTGGGTTGGACATGTATATGAGTGAGATTGGGTGGTTATAAATAGGAGCTTCGTCGTATGGACCAATAGGCCTTCTGCAGTTACCTTTGTTCTTATGTATTATGCAGTAATATGTTCAACAAATCAACAACCGAACCAGTATTTATCAAGGTCTTTCCTAAATCTAAACATATCCATTTTTTCGAGTTCAATTTTGTTTTGATTTCTTTAATACCCTATAAATATCCCCCTTTTGTTAGTCTCATTCATCAACTTGTAAACCTTTAATATGTCACCACTAATTTTTCACCTGATTTTAGTATTCATTGCCTTCTTTATTCAGAGCAGACCTTTAGCGAAACATATGAAAGGTTGTAGTAGTATAACAAGAAGTAAAAATTCCTGTTAAATACATGAACTCAAAACAAATATCGATGTAATGGAAATATATTGCATGAGCAGCTAAGATTTAGAGAAGACAGAGGTAAATACTAATAACAAATTTCTATCTGCATTAAAAAATTCGAAGGCACATTATACAATCAATTCTTTTAAATCTTTATTAAAAATCATATACATTTTTTATATTTAAAATTGTATATAGGGATTTAAACTTTCATTTTTCATAATAATTTCCCTAAATTAAGATAACTTTTCGTCTGGAGTTTTGGTCGTTGTGTTTGATCAATCTTGGATTTTTGCATGAATCCTCGGGATTGTTACAGTCCTCTTTTCTACCTCGCTTTTTGCGCTGCAAGTATTCGTTGCGGTTTCGCTCACAATTTTTTATCGCCATATCAAATGAAGTGCAGGGAGTTTGCTTGTTACTTTTGACGGAATCATTCAAAGTAATGATCTTCTTATCAAGGCTGGTGACCAGCGTACCATTTCTTCTTTTCATTGGTACATCTGTAGACTGATTTTGTTCATCACTTGTTTTGGCCTTATTGTCGATTACGACCTTTTCCACCTTCTGTTGGTAATTTGCCTGTGAGCTTGGAGTCTTTTTTATTGGAGCACATACTCTTTGTGGCCGAGTTGGTTTGCGAATGCAACATTCGTATAGAATTTCTGCCATGTCGTTCTATATCAGACCTGTTGCGTTGAAGGAAAATCTAATATTTTTCTTAATACCGGTTAGAATTTACCGACAAATGAATAATGACTCTCCGAGATATGTTTTGGCCAAATATTGAAAAACACGTAAATTATGCGTCCACAAACGTATTGTTAGGACTGTGCTACAGAGGTAGACTCAATAATTTAAGGAGCTGATTCCTTTTATATACATCACAAGAGTTATGTAAGTGAGGTGAGTGACCTGCACCTGAATACAAATAGGAATAACAATAGCGATTTTAAATATATTTACGGGCTCACCATAGTCGATGCTACATCAACACTTCGTCCTTAGTAGCTAAATCTGAAACTACAACAACATTGAATTTAATAGTGTAATAAATATATCAACGGATAACCCAAAACGATCGAAGGATATAAATTGGACAACTGTTGATTATCGACATGTATGGATAGAGAGAGAGAGAGAGAGAGAGAGAGAGAGAGAGAGAGAGAGAGAGAGAGAGAGAGAGAGAGAGAGAGAGAGAGAGAGATGTTACAAGATACGAGCTAGATAATGTTGAAATTGTGAAAGGGATCTGAGAGTTATGATTAGTAAGAACTCAAAACAAAATGATCAATGCATGAATGTTCGTAATAAGGCAAATAGGACACTGGGATTCATTAATCGAGGAGTTAGTAACAAGACACCTGATGTGGTTCTTCTGCTATATCTTGCTCTGGTTAGGCCCAATTAAGATTATGCAGTTCAGTTTTGGTCGCCATACTATAGAATGCATATAAATTTACTTGAACGTGTCCAACGTAGGATGACTAAGTTAAACCCCGAAATTAGAAATCTTTCATATGAAGAAAGATTAACAAAGCTTAAATTGCATTCACTGGAAAGGCGTGGTTCTGAATAGGAGCTGTCTCGTATGGGCCAATAGGCCTTCGATACTCTCCTTTGTTCTTATGTTCTTATATTAATAAGATACAAGTTAGATGGTTTTGAGATTGCCGAAGGGTTCTGAGAGTTATGATTAGTAACATTTTAAAACCAAAGAGCAATGCATGAATGTTTGTAATATGGCTAATAGGACACTGTGATTTATTAATCAAAGCGTTAGAAACAAGAAATCTGATGTTGTTCTTCAGGTATATCTTGCTATAGTATGGCCCCATTTAGAATATGCAGTTCAGTTTTGGTCACCCTTCTATTGAATTAATATAAATTCACTTGAACGTTTCAAGCATAGGATTCGAAGTTAATTGTAATATGGCTAATAGGACACTGTGATTTATTAATCAAAGCGTTAGAAACAACACATCTGATGTTGTTCTTCATGTATATCTTGCTATAGTTTGGCCCCATTTAGAATATGCAGTTCAGTTTTGGTCACCCTTCTATTGAATTAATATAAATTCACTTGAACGTCTGAAGCTTAGGATTACGAAGTTAATTCCCCAAATTAGATATCTTTCATATTAATAAAGATTAAGAAAGCCCAAGCTGCATTCACTGGAAAGGCGAAGAGTTAGGGGTGACATGATTGAGGTTTACAAGTGGATGAATGGATTTAACACAGGTTATATTAATGGAGTATTAAAAGTATCAACACAAGACAGAATGCGAAACAATTTGATAAGTTTAGATTTAGGAAAGACTTAGCAAATACTGGTTCTGTAACAGGGTTGTTGATTTGTAAAACCAATTACCTCGAAACGCAGTGGAGGTGGGGTTCTTCGATTTTTTCAAGCGTGGGTTGGACATGTATATGAGTGAGATTGGGTGGTTATAAATAGGAGCTTCGTCGTATGGACCAATAGGCCTTCTGCAGTTACCTTTGTTCTTATGTATTATGCAGTAATATGTTCAACAAATCAACAACCGAACCAGTATTTATCAAGGTCTTTCCTAAATCTAAACATATCCATTTTTTCGAGTTCAATTTTGTTTTGATTTCTTTAATACCCTATAAATATCCCCCTTTTGTTAGTCTCATTCATCAACTTGTAAACCTTTAATATGTCACCACTAATTTTTCACCTGATTTTAGTATTCATTGCCTTCTTTATTCAGAGCAGACCTTTAGCGAAACATATGAAAGGTTGTAGTAGTATAACAAGAAGTAAAAATTCCTGTTAAATACATGAACTCAAAACAAATATCGATGTAATGGAAATATATTGCATGAGCAGCTAAGATTTAGAGAAGACAGAGGTAAATACTAATAACAAATTTCTATCTGCATTAAAAAATTCGAAGGCACATTATACAATCAATTCTTTTAAATCTTTATTAAAAAATCATATACATTTTTTATATTTAAAATTGTATATAGGGATTTAAACTTTCATTTTTCATAATAATTTCCCTAAATTAAGATAACTTTTCGTCTGGAGTTTTGGTCGTTGTGTTTGATCAATCTTGGATTTTTGCATGAATCCTCGGGATTGTTACAGTCCTCTTTTCTACCTCGCTTTTTGCGCTGCAAGTATTCGTTGCGGTTTCGCTCACAATTTTTTATCGCCATATCAAATGAAGTGCAGGGAGTTTGCTTGTTACTTTTGACGGAATCATTCAAAGTAATGATCTTCTTATCAAGGCTGGTGACCAGCGTACCATTTCTTCTTTTCATTGGTACATCTGTAGACTGATTTTGTTCATCACTTGTTTTGGCCTTATTGTCGATTACGACCTTTTCCACCTTCTGTTGGTAATTTGCCTGTGAGCTTGGAGTCTTTTTTATTGGAGCACATACTCTTTGTGGCCGAGTTGGTTTGCGAATGCAACATTCGTATAGAATTTCTGCCATGTCGTTCTATATCAGACCTGTTGCGTTGAAGGAAAATCTAATATTTTTCTTAATACCGGTTAGAATTTACCGACAAATGAATAATGACTCTCCGAGATATGTTTTGGCCAAATATTGAAAAACACGTAAATTATGCGTCCACAAACGTATTGTTAGGACTGTGCTACAGAGGTAGACTCAATAATTTAAGGAGCTGATTCCTTTTATATACATCACAAGAGTTATGTAAGTGAGGTGAGTGACCTGCACCTGAATACAAATAGGAATAACAATAGCGATTTTAAATATATTTACGGGCTCACCATAGTCGATGCTACATCAACACTTCGTCCTTAGTAGCTAAATCTGAAACTACAACAACATTGAATTTAATAGTGTAATAAATATATCAACGGATAACCCAAAACGATCGAAGGATATAAATTGGACAACTGTTGATTATCGACATGTATGGATAACATAGAGAGAGAGAGAGAGAGAGAGAGAGAGAGAGAGAGAGAGAGAGAGAGAGAGAGAGAGAGAGAGAGAGAGAGAGAGAGAGAGAGATGTTACAAGATACGAGCTAGATAATGTTGAAATTGTGAAAGGGATCTGAGAGTTATGATTAGTAAGAACTCAAAACAAAATGATCAATGCATGAATGTTCGTAATAAGGCAAATAGGACACTGGGATTCATTAATCGAGGAGTTAGTAACAAGACACCTGATGTGGTTCTTCTGCTATATCTTGCTCTGGTTAGGCCCAATTAAGATTATGCAGTTCAGTTTTGGTCGCCATACTATAGAATGCATATAAATTTACTTGAACGTGTCCAACGTAGGATGACTAAGTTAAACCCCGAAATTAGAAATCTTTCATATGAAGAAAGATTAACAAAGCTTAAATTGCATTCACTGGAAAGGCGTGGTTCTGAATAGGAGCTGTCTCGTATGGGCCAATAGGCCTTCGATACTCTCCTTTGTTCTTATGTTCTTATATTAATAAGATACAAGTTAGATGGTTTTGAGATTGCCGAAGGGTTCTGAGAGTTATGATTAGTAACATTTTAAAACCAAAGAGCAATGCATGAATGTTTGTAATATGGCTAATAGGACACTGTGATTTATTAATCAAAGCGTTAGAAACAAGAAATCTGATGTTGTTCTTCAGGTATATCTTGCTATAGTATGGCCCCATTTAGAATATGCAGTTCAGTTTTGGTCACCCTTCTATTGAATTAATATAAATTCACTTGAACGTTTCAAGCATAGGATTCGAAGTTAATTGTAATATGGCTAATAGGACACTGTGATTTATTAATCAAAGCGTTAGAAACAACACATCTGATGTTGTTCTTCATGTATATCTTGCTATAGTTTGGCCCCATTTAGAATATGCAGTTCAGTTTTGGTCACCCTTCTATTGAATTAATATAAATTCACTTGAACGTCTGAAGCTTAGGATTACGAAGTTAATTCCCCAAATTAGATATCTTTCATATTAATAAAGATTAAGAAAGCCCAAGCTGCATTCACTGGAAAGGCGAAGAGTTAGGGGTGACATGATTGAGGTTTACAAGTGGATGAATGGATTTAACACAGGTTATATTAATGGAGTATTAAAAGTATCAACACAAGACAGAATGCGAAACAATTTGATAAGTTTAGATTTAGGAAAGACTTAGCAAATACTGGTTCTGTAACAGGGTTGTTGATTTGTAAAACCAATTACCTCGAAACGCAGTGGAGGTGGGGTTCTTCGATTTTTTCAAGCGTGGGTTGGACATGTATATGAGTGAGATTGGGTGGTTATAAATAGGAGCTTCGTCGTATGGACCAATAGGCCTTCTGCAGTTACCTTTGTTCTTATGTATTATGCAGTAATATGTTCAACAAATCAACAACCGAACCAGTATTTATCAAGGTCTTTCCTAAATCTAAACATATCCATTTTTTCGAGTTCAATTTTGTTTTGATTTCTTTAATACCCTATAAATATCCCCTTTTGTTAGTCTCATTCATCAACTTGTAAACCTTTAATATGTCACCACTAATTTTTCACCTGATTTTAGTATTCATTGCCTTCTTTATTCAGAGCAGACCTTTAGCGAAACATATGAAAGGTTGTAGTAGTATAACAAGAAGTAAAAATTCCTGTTAAATACATGAACTCAAAACAAATATCGATGTAATGGAAATATATTGCATGAGCAGCTAAGATTTAGAGAAGACAGAGGTAAATACTAATAACAAATTTCTATCTGCATTAAAAAATTCGAAGGCACATTATACAATCAATTCTTTTAAATCTTTATTAAAAATCATATACATTTTTTATATTTAAAATTGTATATAGGGATTTAAACTTTCATTTTTCATAATAATTTCCCTAAATTAAGATAACTTTTCGTCTGGAGTTTTGGTCGTTGTGTTTGATCAATCTTGGATTTTTGCATGAATCCTCGGGATTGTTACAGTCCTCTTTTCTACCTCGCTTTTTGCGCTGCAAGTATTCGTTGCGGTTTCGCTCACAATTTTTTATCGCCATATCAAATGAAGTGCAGGGAGTTTGCTTGTTACTTTTGACGGAATCATTCAAAGTAATGATCTTCTTATCAAGGCTGGTGACCAGCGTACCATTTCTTCTTTTCATTGGTACATCTGTAGACTGATTTTGTTCATCACTTGTTTTGGCCTTATTGTCGATTACGACCTTTTCCACCTTCTGTTGGTAATTTGCCTGTGAGCTTGGAGTCTTTTTATTGGAGCACATACTCTTTGTGGCCGAGTTGGTTTGCGAATGCAACATTCGTATAGAATTTCTGCCATGTCGTTCTATATCAGACCTGTTGCGTTGAAGGAAAATCTAATATTTTTCTTAATACGGTTAGAATTTACCGACAAATGAATAATGACTCTCCGAGATATGTTTTGGCCAAATATTGAAAACACGTAAATTATGCGTCCACAAACGTATTGTTAGGACTGTGCTACAGAGGTAGACTCAATAATTTAAGGAGCTGATTCCTTTTATATACATCACAAGAGTTATGTAAGTGAGGTGAGTGACCTGCACCTGAATACAATAGGAATAACAATAGCGATTTTAAATATATTTACGGGCTCACCATAGTCGATGCTACATCAACACTTCGTCCTTAGTAGCTAAATCTGAAACTACAACAACATTGAATTTAATAGTGTAATAAATATCAACGGATAACCCAAAACGATCGAAGGATATAAATGGACAACTGTGATATGACATGTAGGGGATAACAGAGAGAGAGAGAGAGAGAGAGAGAGAGAGAGAGAGAGAGAGAGAGAGAGAGAGAGAGAGAGAGAGAGAGAGAGAAGAGGTTACAAGATACGAGCTAGATAATGTTGAAATTGTGAAAGGGATCTGAGAGTTATGATTAGTAAGAACTCAAAACAAAATGATCAATGCATGAATGTTCGTAATAAGGCAAATAGGACACTGGGATTCATTAATCGAGGAGTTAGTAACAAGACACCTGATGTGGTTCTTCTGCTATATCTTGCTCTGGTTAGGCCCAATTAAGATTATGCAGTTCAGTTTTGGTCGCCATACTATAGAATGATATAAATTTACTTGAACGTGTCCAACGTAGGATGACTAAGTTAAACCCCGAAATTAGAAATCTTTCATATGAAGAAAGATTAACAAAGCTTAAATTGCATTCACTGGAAAGGCGTGGTTCTGAATAGGAGCTGTCTCGTATGGGCCAATAGGCCTTCGATACTCTCCTTTGTTCTTATGTTCTTATATTATAAGATACAAGTTAGATGGTTTTGAGATTGCCGAAGGGTTCTGAGAGTTATGATAGTAACATTTAAAACCAAAGAGCAATGCATGAATGTTTGTAATATGGCTAATAGGACACTGTGATTATTAATCAAGCGTTAGAAACAAGAAATCTGATGTTGTTCTTCAGGTATATCTTGCTATGTATGGCCCCATTTAGAAATGCAGTTCAGTTTTGGTCACCTTCTATTGAATTAAATAAATTCACTTGAACGTTTCAAGCATAGGATTCGAAGTTAATTGTAATATGGCTAATAGGACACTGTGATTATTAATCAAAGCGTTAGAAACAACACATCTGATGTTGTTCTTCATGTATATCTTGCTATAGTTTGGCCCCATTTAGAATATGCAGTTCAGTTTTGGTCACCCTTCTATTGAATTAATATAAATTCACTTGAACGTCTGAAGCTTAGGATTACGAAGTTAATTCCCCAAATTAGATATCTTTCATATTAATAAAGATTAAGAAAGCCCAAGCTGCATTCACTGGAAAGGCGAAGAGTTAGGGGTGACATGATTGAGGTTTACAAGTGGATGAATGGATTTAACACAGGTTATATTAATGGAGTATTAAAAGTATCAACACAAGACAGAATGCGAAACAATTTGATAAGTTTAGATTTAGGAAAGACTTAGCAAATACTGGTTCTGTAACAGGGTTGTTGATTTGTAAAACCAATTACCTCGAAACGCAGTGGAGGTGGGGTTCTTCGATTTTTTCAAGCGTGGGTTGGACATGTATATGAGTGAGATTGGGTGGTTAAAATAGGAGCTTCGTATGGACAATAGGCCTTCTGCAGTTACCTTTGTTCTTATGTATTATGCAGTAATATGTTCAACAAATCAACAACCGAACCAGTATTTATCAAGGTCTTTCCTAAATCTAAACATATCCATTTTTTCGAGTTCAATTTTGTTTTGATTTCTTTAATACCCTATAAATATCCCCCTTTTGTTAGTCTCATTCATCAACTTGTAAACCTAATATGTCACCACTAATTTTTCACCTGATTTAGTATTCATTGCCTTCTTTATTCAGAGCAGACCTTTAGCGAAACATATGAAAGGTTGTAGTAGTATAACAAGAAGTAAAAATTCCTGTTAATACATGAACTCAAAACAAATATCGATGTAATGGAAATATATTGCATGAGCAGCTAAGATTTAGAGAAGACAGAGGTAAATACTAATAACAAATTTCTATCTGCATTAAAAAATTCGAAGGCACATTATACAATCAATTCTTTTAAATCTTTAAAAAAAATCATATACATTTTTTATATTTAAAATTGTATATAGGGATTTAAACTTTCATTTTTCATAATAATTTCCCTAAATAAGATAACTTTTCGTCTGGAGTTTTGGTCGTTGTGTTTGATCAATCTTGGATTTTGCATGAATCCTCGGGATTGTTACAGTCCTCTTTTCTACCTCGCTTTTTGGGCTGCAAGTATTCGTTGCGGTTTCGCTCACAATTTTTTATCGCCATATCAAATGAAGTGCAGGGAGTTTGCTTGTTACTTTTGACGGAATCATTCAAAGTAATGATTTCTTATCAAGGCTGGTGACCAGCGTACCATTTCTTCTTTTCATTGGTACATCTGTAGACTGATTTTGTTCATCACTTGTTTTGGCCTTATTGTCGATTACGACCTTTTCCACCTTCTGTTGGTAATTTGCCTGTGAGCTTGGAGTCTTTTTTATTGGAGCACATACTCTTTGTGGCCGAGTTGGTTTGCGAATGCAACATTCGTATAGAATTTCTGCCATGCCGTTCTATATCAGACCTGTTGCGTTGAAGGAAATCTATTATTTTTCTTATATCGGTTAGAATTACCGACAAATGATAATGACTCTCCGAGATATGTTTGGCAAATATTGAAAAAACACGTAAATTATGCGTCCACAAACGTATTGTCAGGACTGTGCTACAGAGGTAGACTGAATATTTAAGGAGCTGATTCTTTTATAACATCCAAGAGTTATGTAAGTGAGGGACTGACCTGCACCTGAATACAAATAGGAATAACAATAGTGATTTTAAATATTTACGGGCTCACCATAGTCCGTGCTACATCAACACTTCGTCCTTAGTAGCTAAATCTGAAACTACAACAACATTGAATTTAATAGTGTAATAAATATATCAACGGATAACCCAAAACGATCGAAGGATATAAATTGGACAACTGTTGATTATCGACATGTATGGATAAANCGTTGACACCGATGAGTCACCACCGCTGGACTATATAAAGGGCACCGTCTCCCTGGAGAGCTCACTCTCACGGGCTCACCATAGCCCTGCTGCATGGACACTTCATTCTGAGTAGGTAAATCTAAAACAACAACAACCCTGGAGAGTCAGTCTCTCCCTTAGTGCTCTGGGATCACCTTGGTCTCTCTCACCCGTCATCTGCCTTCAGCCTACGCTGAGTGTCTAATGTCATGGTGGTATGGCAGCTGTCTTCAGTACACCAGTATATCTTCATGCTTTGTATTCATCGAATTTCTTAGTTTATTTCTGTATTAATTTTCATATTATCTTGTCCACCTTTGCATTACATGATCGCCAAGTGTTTTGAGGTGTTATTTTTGCTCATTAATATTTCAGTTTTAATTATTTATTTGATGTTATTCTTTGTTTCCACTGCGCCTTACACACTGCAAGGGCCAATAGCAGCATTTTTTTTATTTATGTGAGGGAGAGCCATACCATCCTGGTTCAGTATAGCTGTGATACCACAACCTGTCACTATATGGTGGCATACCTCTGATTCTTCTCTAACTTCACCTAGTGTTTAACTAGGTATTGTGTCCAGGCTGGAGCTGCATACTCCAGAAGTGTGAACAAGCTTGTGTGTGTGTGTGTTGTGTTTGTGTGTGTGTGTGTGTGTGTACTCACCTAGTTGTACTCACCTAGTTGTGCTTGCGGGGGTTGAGCTCTGGCTCTTTGGTCCCGCCTCTCAACCGTCAATCAACAGGTGTACAGTTTCCTGAGCCTAATGGGCTCTATCATATCTACATTTGAAACTGTGTATGGAGTCAGCCTCCACCACATCGCTTCCTAATGCATTCCATTTGTCAACCACTCTGACACTAAAAAAGTTCTTTCTAATATCTCTGTGGCTCATTTGGGCACTCAGCTTCCACCTGTGTCCCCTAGTGCGTGTGCCCCTTGTGTTAAACAGCCTGTCTTTATCAACCCTGTCGATTCCCCTGAGAATCTTGAATGTGGTGATCATGTCCCCCCTAACTCTTCTGTCTTCCAACGAAGTGAGGTTTAATTCCTGCAGTCGCTCCTCGTAGCTCATACCTCTCAGCTCGGGTACTAGTCTGGTGGCAAACCTTTGAACCTTTTCCAGTTTAGTCTTATGCTTGACTAGATAGGGACTCCATGCTGGAGCCGCATACTCCAGGATTGGTCTGACATATGTGGTATATAATGTTCTGAAAGATTCCTTACACAAGTTTCTAAAGGCCGTTCTTATGTTAGCCAACCTGGCATATGCTGCTGATGTTATCCTCTTGATATGAGCTTCAGGGGACAGGTCTGGCGTGATATCAACCCCCAGGTCTTTCTCTCTCTCTGACTCTTGAAGTATTTCATCTCCCAAATGATACCTTGTATCTGGTCTCCTGCTTCCTACCCCTATCTTCATTACATTACATTTGCTTGGGTTAAACTCTAACAGCCATTTGTTCGACCATTCCTGCAGCTTGTCCAGGTCTGTGTCTGTCTGTGTGTGTGTGTGTGTGTGTGTGTGTGTGTCTGTGTGTGTGTGTCTGTGTGTGTCTGTGTCTGTGTGTGTCTGTGTGTGTCTGTGTCTGTGTGTGTCTGTGTCTGTGTCTGTGTGTGTCTGTGTGTGTCTGTGTCTGTGTGTGTCTGTGTCTGTGTGTGTCTGTGTCTGTGTGTGTCTGTGTCTGTGTGTGTCTGTGTCTGTGTGTGTCTGTGTCTGTGTGTGTCTGTGTGTGTCTGTGTCTGTGTGTGTCTGTGTCTGTGTGTGTCTGTGTCTGTGTGTGTCTGTGTCTGTGTGTGTCTGTGTGTGTCTGTGTCTGTGTGTGTCTGTGTCTGTGTGTGTCTGTGTCTGTGTGTGTCTGTGTCTGTGTGTGTCTGTGTCTGTGTGTGTCTGTGTCTGTGTGTGTCTGTGTCTGTGTGTGTCTGTGTCTGTGTGTGTCTGTGTCTGTGTGTGTCTGTGTCTGTGTGTGTCTGTGTCTGTGTGTGTCTGTGTCTGTGTGTGTCTGTGTCTGTGTGTGTCTGTGTCTGTGTGGGTCTGTGTCTGTGTGTGTCTGTGTCTGTGTGTGTCTGTGTCTGTGTGTGTCTGTGTCTGTGTGTGTCTGTGTCTGTGTGTGTCTGTGTGTGTGTGTGTACTCACCTAGTTGTACTCACCTAGTTGTGCTTGCGGGGGTTGAGCTCTGGCTCTTTGGTCCCGCCTCTCAACCGTCAATCAACAGGTGTACAGTTTCCTGAGCCTAATGGGCTCTATCATATCTACACTTGAAACTGTGTATGGAGTCAGCCTCCACCACATCGCTTCCTAATGCATTCCATTTGTCAACCACTCTGACACTAAAAAAGTTCTTTCTAATATCTCTGTGGCTCATTTGGGCACTCAGTTTCCACCTGTGTCCCCTAGTGCGTGTGCCCCTTGTGTTAAACAGCCTGTCTTTATCAACCCTGTCGATTCCCCTGAGAATCTTGAATGTGGTGATCATGTCCCCCCTAACTCTTCTGTCTTCCAACGAAGTGAGGTTTAATTCCTGCAGTCGCTCCTCGTAGCTCATACCTCTCAGCTCGGGTACTAGTCTGGTGGCAAACCTTTGAACCTTTTCCAGTTTAGTCTTATGCTTGACTAGATAGGGACTCCATGCTGGAGCCGCATACTCCAGGATTGGTCTGACATATGTGGTATATAATGTTCTGAAAGATTCCTTACACAAGTTTCTAAAGGCCGTTCTTATGTTAGCCAACCTGGCATATGCTGCTGATGTTATCCTCTTGATATGAGCTTCAGGGGACAGGTCTGGCGTGATATCAACCCCCAGGTCTTTCTCTCTCTCTGACTCTTGAAGTATTTCATCTCCCAAATGATACCTTGTATCTGGTCTCCTGCTTCCTACCCCTATCTTCATTACATTACATTTGCTTGGGTTAAACTCTAACAGCCATTTGTTCGACCATTCCTGCAGCTTGTCCAGGTCTTCTTGAAGTCTCAAGCTGTCCTCCTCTGTCTTAATCCTTCTCATAATTTTGGCGTCGTCAGCAAACATTGAGAGGAATGAGTCTATACCCTCTGGGAGATCATTTACGTATATCAGAAACAGGATAGGTCCAAGTACAGAGCCCTGTGGGACTCCACTGGTGACTTCACGCCAGTCTGAGGTCTCACCCCTCACTGTAACTCTCTGCTTCCTATTGCTTAGGTACTCCCTTATCCACTGGAGCGCCCTACCTGTTACTCCTGCCTGTTTCTCCAGCTTATGCATCAACCTTTTATGGGGTACTGTGTCAAAGGCTTTCCGACAGTCCAAAAAAATGCAGTCCGCCCACCCTTCTCTTTCTTGCTTAATTCTTGTCACCTGATCGTAGAATTCTATCAAGCCTGTAAGGCAAGATTTACCCTCCCTGAACCCATGTTGATGGGTTGTCACGAAGTCTCTTCTCTCCAGATGTGTTACTAGGTTTTTTCTCACAATCTTCTCCATCACCTTGCATGGTATACAAGTTAAGGACACTGGCCTGTAGTTCAGTGCCTCTTGTCTGTCACCCTTTTTGTATATTGGTACTACATTAGCAGTCTTCCATATTTCTGGTAGGTCCCCCGTTTCCAGTGACTTACTATACACTATGGAGAGTGGTAAGCAAAGTGCTCCTGCACACTCTTTCAATACCCATGGCGAGATTCCATCCGGCCCAACAGCTTTTCTCACATCCAGCTCCAATAGGTGCTTTTTGACCTCATCTCTTGTAATTTCGAACCTATCCAAGGTCACCTGGTTTGCTGCCACCTCTCCCAGCGCCGTGATATCTCCCTGTTCTATTGTAAAGACCTCCTGGAACCTTTTGTTGAGTTCTTCACACACCTCTTTGTCATTCTCTGTGTACCTGTCCTCGCCCACCCTAAGTTTAATCACCTGTTCCTTCACTGTTGTCTTCCTCCTGATGTGACTGTGTAGTAGCTTTGGTTCAGTCTTGGCTTTGTTAGCTATATCATTTTCATACCTTTTCTCAGCTGCTCTTCTCACACTGACATACTCGTTCCTGGTTCTCTGGTATCTCTCTCTACTTTCTGGTGTTCTGTTATTACGGAAGTTCCTCCATGCCCTTTTGTTCAGCTCCTTTGCTTTCATACATTCCCTATTAAACCACGGATTCTTCCTTTGCTTCTCTGTTTTTTCCTGTTGGGCTGGGACAAACCTGCTTACAGCCTCCTGACATTTTTGGGTGACATAGTCCATCATGTCTTGTACGGACTTGGTTCCGAGTTCTGTGTCCCAATGTATATCCCATAGGAATTTATTCATCTCCACATAGTTTCCTTTCGGTACGCCAGCCCTTTGGTTCCCAGTTCTTTTTTGGGGGTGATAATTCCTAGCTCAACCAGGTACTCAAAGCTCAATACACTATGATCACTCATTCCCAAGGGGGCTTCCAACTTAACTTCCCTTATATCCGACTCATTTAGGGTAAATATCAAATCAAGCAAGGCTGGTTCATCCCCTCCTCTCATTCTTGTCGGTCCCTTAATGTGTGTGTGTGTGTGTGTGTCTGTGTGTGTGTGTGTGTGTGTGTGTGTGTGTGTCTGTGTGTGTCTGTGTGTGTCTGTGTGTGTCTGTGTGTCTGTGTGTGTCTGTGTGTGTCTGTGTGTCTGTGTGTGTCTGTGTGTGTCTGTGTGTGTGTGTGTGTGTGTGTCTGTGTGTGTGTGTGTGTGTCTGTGTGTGTCTGTGTGTCTGTGTGTGTGTGTGTGTGTGTGTGTGTGTGCGCGCGCGCGAGAAAGGAACATTGAATGATCCCAAAGTCATTATATTTATATAATATATATATAATATATATACAGTCTCCGTGGTGTAGTGGTAAGACACTCGCCTGGCGTTCCGCGAGCGCTATGTCATGGGTTCGTATCCTGGCCGGGGAGGATTTACTGGGCGCAATTCCTTAACTGTAGCCTCTGTTTAACGCAACAGTAAAATGTGTACTTGGATGAAAAAACGATTCTTCGCGGCGGGGATCGTATTCCAGGGACCTGCCCGAAACGCTACGCGTACTAGTGGCTGTACAAGAATGTAACAACTCTTGTATATATCTCAAAAAAAAAAAATATATATATATATATATATATATATATATATATATATATATATATATATATATATATATATATATATATATATATATATAGCAGCCTTTCCTGTAGCAGTCTTTCCTGTAGCAGTCTTTCCTGTAGCAGTCTTTCCTGTAGACATATGTTATTAAATATGACCGAAAAAGTAAGATTAATAATTCTAACACGAATTTTCTCAATTTTCCTTATGTTTCTTTTTACTGATGACGGTAAATTAAAAATCAATTCTCCAAAATTCATTCTTTATTTCTAGTCTGACGCGACACTTGAGCGCGTTTCGTAAAACTTATTACATTTTCAAAGACTTTTAGTTTATCTACACAACTTATGCTTTTATGAAACAAACATTGGCTCTTATACCTGCATTTGGGTGAGGTGATGTAATACATTATTGGGGTGAAACACAGAACATGGAAAACGGGGTATAGATTTGTAAAAGTAGAAGTCGGGTCCCAATAGAACTGCAGAAGGCCTATTGGCCCATATTTCTTGATGTTTCTATATTGGAGCGGAGTCTTGAAGTGGGTAGAATATAGTTGTACGTTAATTGGCTGTTGATTGCTGGTGTTGACTTCTTGTCACCCCACTAATGTATTACATCACCTCACCCAAATGCAGGTATAAGAGCCAATGTTTGTTTCATAAAAGCATAAGTTGTGTAGATAAACTAAAAGTCTTTGAAAATGTAATAAGTTTACGAAACGCACTCAAGTGTCGCGTCAGACTAGAAATAAAGAATGAATTTTGGAGAATTGATTTTTAATTTACAGTCATCAGTAAAAAGAAACATAAGGAAATTGAGAAAATTCGTGTTAGAATTATTAATCTTACTTTTCGGTCATATTTAATATATATATATATATATATATATATATATATATATATATATATATATATATAATATATATATATATATATATACACACACACACATATACACACACATATACACACACACACACATATACACACACATATACACACACATACACACACACACACACACCTACCTGTCGCTGCTCCAGCGTGGCGAACTTATAATCAGGCAATCGTCCCTAACGAGAGTAAATTGTCGAGGCTGAACATTGTCACTTCATAACGTCAAAGAGACTGGTGGTCTGGTTGGTAGGTCGTGTCGTGAAGCTCCTCCCATTGGTTACACTGGATCACGTGACCAGTAGAACATGGTCATCAGCTCTTTTCCCCAAAGCAATCTTGACTAACGATACATTAAAATACAGGAACAGAATGACAGAAAAGCTTATGTATCTTAACATATAGTATTCATTGGTAGTCCTTCAAGTCAGTTGTGGATTAGAATAGCTCACGAAGCTTCTTGAGTAATGACGGACTGTGGTTGTTACAGATTCAGCTACTCGGAACAAGTTCCAAGTAGCACGGGCTATGGTGAGCCCGCAGTGGACTTACCCGGCACAGGAGCGGTGCTGTGTAGGACAATCATATGCGAATTGTGGTGGTGTAACAAATCCTTATACAACCTCCCACACACTCATCCTTACACTCACCCTCCTCCTCCTCACTCACACTAATCCTCACTCACACACCACCACAACTGTCAACCACAGTTCCCCCTCATCATCTCTCCCTTAATTACCAGGCGTTGAGTTTTGCCTTCCCCGCCTAAAAAGACACCCTGCAAGAGTGAGGAATGAACCCAACTCATTACGGGATAAAGAATAGCGATCTTCTATTCTCACGTTTTATTTCGAAATTATAAATGCGTATTTATGGCCGCTGGTTGAGATAAGAGCCAGACTCTGTTGCTTACCGCGTGAGAGTGATTAAAGTGTAGCAATTTATTGCAGTGATGCAATTTGAATAGTTTTCCGCAAAACGGTAGGGAAGTTATTTATTGAAATGCACCTGTTACCCCTTGTGATGTACATGTTTGAAAAAACAAATTAATCAGAGACCTTAAGGTGTCGTGATCCGATTTTATGGTTTCTGACTTATATAAGTGGCCCGAATGTGAATCCAGGAAAGAACCTTGATGGCAAACATCGGAATGACGACACTCTCCATAATAAACATAGGAACAAATCCACAAGGGCCGTGACGAGGATTCGAACCTGCGTCCGAGAGCATCCCAGACGCTGCTTTAATCGACTGAGCTAAGACATGGTCAAAAGGAGTTGAAACCGAAGTTCTACTGAACTTACTGGATCCTACAATCGTAGCTCAGTCGATTAAGGCAGCGTCTGGGATGCTCTCGGACGCAGGTTCGAATCCTCGTCACGGCCCTTGTGGATTTGTTCATTTGATGCATCACGCAATTGCGATTTCTGTATGTAATAAACATAGGAATTTGCTCACGAACCATACTGATGTACAAAATAATAAACTAGATTCACAAGATGCACACGAACAATCAATGGAGCAATTAGGCAGGAGAAAAAACTTACTGAAGACGAGATTAGGCTTGAGAATCAAAATGATTTAAACAAATAAACGTGAATACGGGCAGACACCTCACCTGTCACAACAGTACTACAGAGAAGTAGTTACAGACAGTATACCACAGTAACGTGACTTAACATTTGACGCCCATCACACACATCTGAAATCAGAAGGAATTATATCTTATAAAGTTGAGGCTTCTCACCAGCTGTCAAGAAACTTGTCTAAGGCATTGACTGATGCCGATCAAGAGCTCGAGAACTTCAAGACGAAAAGAGACTTAAGGAACAAAAGTTTATGGGAGTAACAGAGACGGTGAACAAAACCATGAGGATCTGAACACTGACGGGGGTTCACAATAATCTTAGTAATGAACAACTGAACTTGCTTACGAATCCTACTGAGTTACAAAATATATATCCAGATGCACACGAGCGATTAAGAGTAACGAACAACGAATTACACAAGTAACGAAATTTTCGTAGAAGTATACAAATATTACACATGATTTGCTACAGTGTTTCTTCAAATCCCACAGAGCAGAACACGAAGATCTCACCTCAGAGCCGCCGCATGTAAACACAAACTTCACTACGATGTCAAGAAAATGTCCAGATCAAGAAAAGTTTAGAGCCAAACTGATGCATGTGAAAACTACCATTACCGGAATAACGAAAATAGGCATTAGAATAAAAAAAAAGTATATGGAGGTCCTTGAGGAAAAACTTCTAGCTTGGTTTGGACCTTAAAAAAACGAGTGTAAAAATGACGTTGCTGAGATTAAACAGCAGCATAAAAGTCTAAAAAACTATCAGTCTGATAATGAACCTAACATCGTAGAAACGACAGGGAAATCTCTTCAGCATGGAAGCCTAACGCCCAGGACAAGAGATGTTTCAAGACCCATAACAGTCTTTTCTAGTTGCTCCACCTCCAGTTTCATTCTGAATCGTTATAGTATTTGTTACAGTAAACTATTCCCAATCAAGATGCACTTTTAGGATCACGTCCTCCCAGCGACTATAAGAAATATTGCCGGAACAACCGTGGACATCTTCAAGAGAAAAGTGGACTGTTTTCTAAGAGAAGTTCCGGATCAGCCGGGCTGTGGTGGGTATGTGGGCCTGTGGGCCGCTCCAAGCAACAGCCTGGTGGACCAAACGTTCACAAGTCAAGCCTGGCCTAGGGCCGAGCTTGAAGAGTAGAAGAACTCCCAGAACCCCATCAAGCAGGTATCCCAGTCTGGTGAAGACCTTGGAGGCTTGTTGACAGTCTGTGCAGGTAGGCTGACTTTTATACAGATGAAGTATTATCTCACATTACCCCCCAGCAATGATTTTAATGTTGTATGGTTAGAATATCGATCATCACAGTTTTACTACAAGAACACATCATTGATATTTTATTACGAGTCGTACCTCTGTATCCATATAGCTATGATTCATTGTTTGGTAACAGCCACCTTCCTTGTTAGCTACAGCAAATTTTAGCAATGGCAACGGTTACTAGTATATACAGCATTACTATTACGTTTTGGTGCTGGTAAAAACAAGGGGTTCCTAGTCAGTACTCCAATTCTATAATGACGCTTTCTCCTGATAATTCAATATTTTCTCTTCGTCTTTTATTCACTACGATCATATATTATTTATCATTATCAACATCTTATGTTATTTACCTTTGCTAAGTACTATTAAAGTATAGTCAGAGGAAGAAAACAACTCCGTTTTTTACACACAAAAAATCCTGGTTTGTGCCTCGGAGAGGCTACGGGATCCAGTAAGTTCAGTAGAACTTCGGTTTCAACCCTTTTTATCCCTGTCGTAGATCAGTCGATTAAGGCAGTGTCTGGGATGCTCCCGGACGCAGGTTCGAATCCTCGTCACGGCCCTTGTGGATTTGTTCATTTAACCTCGTTTTTATTTGTTTAACGAAAAGCAACACCGGCGGCGCAATGTATTCCAAATAAAAATGCAAGGTAAGTGAAAACACAAGAAAATAACACTAGTAATATGAACCAAACAATGGTAACATTACAATTATAAAAAAAGGCATCAAGCCAGATCTAACTACTGACCCTCTCAAAGGGGTGAAACTTACTCCCGGGCACCTATTTACTGCCAATTGAGCAGTCGCATTAGGTGAAAGGAAACGTGCCCAACCATTTCAGTCCCGCCCGAGATTTGGACCCGAGAGTCGAGAACGAACCCAAATGGCTCCAGAGCCATGAGGGCACTGCGAGTCTATCACACTGACACTAGAACATTAATGACCAAACCACACATCAGAAAATGAGGAAACGACGACGTTTCGGTTCATCTTGGAGCATTATCGAGTCCATCACACGACTTAATAATGGTCCATAAACACTAGTGGCAGCCGAGAGGTCAGACCCCATAAACACTAGTACAGCCATAGAGGCAGTCCCCATAAACACTAGTAGCAGCCGAGAGGTCAGACCCCATAAACACTAGTAGCAGCCGAGAGGTCAGTCCCCATAAACACTAGTAGCAGCCGAGAGGTCAGTCCCTAAACACTACTAGCAGCCGAGTCAGTCCCCATAAACACTACTAGCAGCCGAGAGGTCAGTCCCCATAAACACTACTAGCAGCCGAGAGGTCAGTCCCCATAAACCTAGTAGCAGCCGAGAGGTCAGTCCCCAAAACACTACTAGCAGCCGAGAGGTCAGTCCCCCTAAACACTAGTAGCAGCCGTAGGTCAGTCCCCCCTAAAACACTAGCAGCAGCCGAGAGGTCAGTCCCCCCTAAACAATAGTGGCAGCCGAGAGGTCAGTCACCCCATAACACTAGTGGCAGGCGATGAGTCAACGTGGCTAAAGTATGTTGACCAGACCACACACTAGAAGGTGAAGGGACGACGACGTTTCGGTCCGTCCTGGACCATTCTCAAGTCGATTGTGATGAGGGAGTAGAGACAGGCAATACATAGGCAAGAGAGAGCTGAGGAGCAAAGTAAGGTGTAGTAGAGGGGATAGTAATAATAATAAGAGCTGCAGAAGGCCTATTGGCCCATACGAGGCAGCTCCTATTATAACCACCGAATGAGAAGGAGATAGGAATAGAAAAGGATACGAAAAAGAGAGGATAGCAAGGGAGCGTAGGAGAAGAGATAAAGAAAAGGATCAAAAACATCAGCAGCATATGCCAGGTTGGCTAACATAAGAACGGCCTTTAGAAACTTGTGTAAGGAATCTTTCAGAACATTATATACCACATATGTCAGACCAAACCTGGAGTATGCGGCTCCAGCATGGAGTCCATATCTAGTCAAGCATAAGACTAAACTGGAAAAGGTTCAAAGGTTTGCCACCAGAATAGTACCCGAGCTGAGAGGTATGAGCTACGAGGAGAGACTACTGGAATTAACCTCACTTCGTTGGAAGACAGAAGAGTTAGGGGGGACATGATCACCACATTCAAGATTCTCAAGGGAATCGACAGGGTTGATAAAGACAGGCTGTTTAACACAAGGGGCACACGCACTAGGGGCCACAGGTGGAAACTGATTGCCCAAATGAGCCACAGAGATATTAGAAAGAACTTTTTTAGTGTCAGAGTGGTTGACAAATGGAATGCATTAGGAAGCGATGTGGTGGAGGCTGACTCCATACACAGTTTCAAGTGTAGATATGATAGAGCCCAATAGGCTCAGGAAACTGTACACCTGTTGATTGACGGTTGAGAGGCGGGACCAAAGAGCCAGAGCTCAACCCCCGCAAACACAACTAGGTGAGTACACACAATCACTCTCACACTCACTCTCACACTCACTCTCACACTCACTCTCACACTCACTCTCACACTCACTCTCACACTCACTCTCACACACTCACTCTCACACTCACTCTCACACTCACTCTCACACTCACTCTCACACTCACTCTCACACACTCACTCTCACTCCAATTTAGCTCGAGTGCTAAATTGGAGAGATAAATTAGGAATCAAGGAATCCCCATGGAGGGGAACAAACGTGGGGAGTAAAGTTAGTAGCTGTTATAGACGGGAATTTCCTTACTCAACATGTGAAGGAAAACAAGGGAAAGAAAAGGAGATGCACCGAGCCTATTAGACCTGATTTTCACTCAGAACGTAGAAGACATCGAGAATTTGGAACATGAAATACCTCTAGGAGCCAGTGACCATTGTTTCCTAGTCTTTGACTACATGATGGAATTCAAACTTGTGACCATGGGACAAGAGGTCTGGGAAAGGAGAGTTGACTATAGGAAAGGGGGACTACAGGAGGATGAGGGACTATCTGGGAGAAGTGCAGTGGGAGAAATAAATTAGAGGAAAAACAGTCCAAGATATGATGGACCTAGTCATACGGGAATGCCAGGAGGCCGAAGAGAGATTTATACCAACAGTAAAGGAAAACAGAAGGAATATAATAACCCATCGTTTAATAGACAGTGTCAGGAAGCAAAATGAGCAGCAGGCAGGAGTGGAGGAAGTACAGAAGACAAAGGACAGAGGACAACAGGGTCAGATGCAGAGCTAGGAACGATTACATTAACATAAGAAGAGCATCGGAAGGAAATTATGAGAACGATATTACGATCAAAGCGAAAAAGCAACCTAAATTACTACACAGCCATTTAAGAAGAAAATGTCTATGAACGAGCAAGTGACAAGACTAAAGAAAACAGGGGGGGGGGGCATAAACAGAAAGTGACAAGGAAATCTGCGAGGCACTGAATGCCAGTTTCCATGGAGTGTTCACAACCGAGCCTGAGCAGCTTCCATTGATAGAAGAGATTGCCCTAGATGAAAGACTACCAGATATAGAGGTGAGATCAGAGGAGGTAATGAAACAGTTGACAACACTGGATGCAACTAGAGCGGTTGGACCAGACAAAGTTTCACCTCGGATGCTAAAAGAGGCAGCGCAGGCCCTCAGCGTGCCTCTGGCAAGGATCTTTAATGAACCACTTATGTCGGGAGAATTGCCCAATTGATGGAAGAGGGCAAATGTACCGATTTTTAAGAAAGGTGATAGGAGGCACTTAACTATAGACCTATATCATTGACAAGCATTCCCTGTAAAATACTTGAAAGAATAATTACGCTAAGACTGGTTGCACACCTTGAGAACGTCAGGTTTGTAAACAAACATCAACATGGGTTCTGGAAAGGGAACCCTTGCCTAACAAACCTTTTGGAATTCTATGATAAAATAACGAGGATAAGACAGGACAGAAAAGGTTGGGCAGACTGCATATTTCTGGACTGCTAAAAAGCCTTTGATACAGTACGGCACATGAGATTGCTATTTAAACTCGAGAGGCAGGCGGGGGTGGGGGGAAAGTTCCAAGCATGGATAAGGAACTACCTAACAGGAAGGAGCTAGAGAGTTACGGTAAGGAGCGAGAAGTCAGACTGGCGAACATTAACGAGTGGAGTACCTCAAGGATCGGTGCTGGGACCAATTCTATTTCTAATATATGTTAAGGACATTTTTACAGGAGTAGAGTCCTACATGTCGATGTTCACGGACGACACAAAGTAGATGAGAAGAGTTGTGACAGATGAGGATTCTAGGATCCTCCAAGAGGACTTGAACAGGTTGCAGAGATGATCAGAGAAATGGCTACTGAAGTTCAACACGAGCAAATGTAAAGTTATGGAAATGGGATCAGGTGATAGGAGACCAAAGGGACAGTACATAATGAAGGGGGAACTGTATACCTGTGACGACGCGAGAAAGAGACCTGGGCATGGACGTAACACCTAATCTATCTCCTGAGGCACATATAAATAGGATAACGACAGTAGCGTACTCTACACTGGCAAAAGTTAGAACATCATTCAGAAACCTAAGAAAGGAGGCATTTAAGGCGCTTTACACTGCCTACGTGAGGCCAGTCTTAGAGTATGTCGCCTCATCATGGAGTCCCCATCTGAAGAAGCACATAAGGAAACCGGAAAAGATTTAGAAGTTTGCAACGAGACTCGTCCCAGCGTTACTAGGGATGGGGTATGAAGAGCGCCTGAAGGAACTGAGCCTTACGACACAAGAAAAGAGAAGGGAAAGGGGGGAATATGATAGAACGTATAAAATAATCAGGGAAATTGTTAGAGTGGACATAGACGAAATGTTCACACGGAATAGTAACAGAACGAGGGGATATGGATGGAAGCTGGGAACTCAGATGAGTCACAGATGTTAGGAAGTTTTCTTTTAGTGTGAAAGTAGTGGAAAAAATAGAATGCACTTAAGAAGCAGGTTGTGAAAGCAAATTCTATTCATAATTTTAAAACTAGGTATGAAAGGGAAATAGGACCGGAGTCATTGCTGTAAACAACCGATGGCTCGAAAGGTGGAATCCATGAGCCAATGGTCGATCCTGCAGGCACAAATAGGTGAATACAAATAGACGAGTCCACACACACACACACACACACACACACACACACACACACACACACACACACACACACACACACACACACCATACCCTTTCAGTGTCAGGGTAGTTAACGGGTGGAAAGCATTAGGAAGTGATGTGGTGGAGGCTGACTCCATACACAGTTTCACATATAGATATGACAGAGCCCAGTAGGCTCAGGAACCTGTACATCAGTTGATTGACAGTTGAGAGGCGGGACCAAAGAGCCAAAGCTTAACCCCCGCAAGCACAACTAGATGAACACACACACTGTGCGTGTTCTTTACCACTGTCACTCACCTCCGCAAATTTTATAGTAATGTGAAGCTAAATAACTTTACCCACACCTTGTCAAAAATCTTATCATTGAAAGTGCACGAGGGACTGTTACGCCCGAGTAACTCTAGAAAATATTCCCTACATTCATCGTTAAACACCGACTACTCCCTTATTTGCTGACTAATATTTGCCTATGCTTGCCCTGATTAAATTATCAAGCTACTATCATTATTATATATATATATATATATATATATATATATATATATATATATATATATATATATATATATATATATATATATATATATATATATATATATATATATACACATACATGATGATCCCACAGCGCCAGTTCTGCTTACCAAAAATGGCCCACTAGATACTCATATTAGTCGCCGAAGCTTCAGTGTTCTTTATATATACTTTTGAACTATAGTAAGTAAACAGGTTTTAATATTTTATTGTTTTTCATGAGAGAAACTGAATACCACATGACAGGCTGCTCGACTTACATGGGTAAGTTGATTGTACATTTATGGACTGTCAGAAAGCCTTCGACACAGCACCCCACAGACGAAGTGCACGTGCTGGGGGGTATTAAATAGGCAGGAGTGACAGGAGAAGGCACGCCACCGGATTAGAGAACAGGCTAAGTAACAGAATAGGTAAGTGGCGTTTACACCCACACTATCTAGACAGATCGAAGGGAAACAAATCAAGTCCCACAACTGGATTATAGAAAAGGGGAGAAGCTGGCCAGCCCTCCGCTGATAGGTTATCTTGATATGATTTCGGGGCTTAGCATTCCCGCGGCCCGGTCCTCGACCAGGCCGCCTTTCTGTTACACACCCCCCAGGAAGCAGCCCGTAGCAGCTGTATCTCCCAGGTACCTATTTACTGCTAGGTAACAGGGGCATCAGGGTGAAAGAAACAATTTTTCCATTTGTCTCCGCCTCCACCGGGGATCGAACCCGGAACCTCAGGACTACGAATCCGAAGCGCTGTCCACCCAGCTCATAGGTAGTTGCAACTAAACTACCCTAATTGTTCCTGGCCGACTTGAAAAACCAAACCAATGCCTATTTGGATAGAATTAAACGAAAAAGCAAATAATATTATAATAGGAGTTATATATAGACCACCAAATTTAGACAGAATGGAAGCAAAGCATCTATGGGATGAAATATCTAGAGCATCTAACTCAAACAGTATTTATGTCATGGGTAACTTTAATTTTAGTGGAATAAACTGGTTGAACAAAACAGGGAATAACGAAGCAGAAGATTTTCTAGAATTAATTGACGATTGCTTTCTTACGCAACACATTAAGGAACCAACGCAGGGAAATAATATTTTAGATTTAGTGTTAACTAACAGGGAAACAAATTAAGGACATGGAAATAGGGAGTGAGCTAGGGAACAGTGATCATAAAGAAATCAGATTTACCATAGAATGGAAGAGATCTGTAGGAGAAAATTCTGTTAGTGCTTTATTTTCGAAAAGCTGATTTCACCAGCCTAAAAAAATTTTGGGTCAAATAGATTGGAATGTCTTGGGTATGGGCTAGACGTGAACCCAGCGACAGGTGACTTAAAAGGGGATTTCGGTGTGGATTAAAAAATGTAACCTATTTAAAAATATTCTAAGCAAAGGCCAGGAACGTAGTAATACCATAAAAATTTAATAGATCGAATACTAATGATCCAAAGTGGATAACAAAGGATCTGAAGAACCTTATAGGTAAAAAGAGAGGGTGGTATAAAAGGATTAAGAATGGGGAAGTCAGTTTAGAACAGGAATTCGTACAACTAGTTAGAAATGTTAAAAAAAAGAGACAAGGAAAGCAAAAAGAAACTCTGAAGTTCGCATAGCAGGGCAAGTTAAGAAATCCTAAAGTTTTTTTTTCATTTATATCGAACTAAGACTAAGGAAAGGATAGGTCCATTAAAAACCGAGACAGGTCAAGTAACGGATAATGACGAGGAGATGAGTAGTATTTTTAATAAATATTTCATATCTATATTTACTAAAGAGGAACTTAACAATATGCCTTCAGCCGAACAAGTCTATGTGGGTGGGGACGAGGACAGGTTGACTAATTTAGCAGTTACCAGGGAGGATGTAATTAAACAAATAGTAAAACTAAAACCAAACAAATCGGCAGAGCCGGATGAAGTGTTTGCCAGGGTGCTTAAAGAATGCAAAGAGAACCTTTCCGAGCCACTGTCTACCATATTTAATAAATCAATATGTTAGGATGAGTGCCAGAGTCATGGAAGGTAGCTAATGTGGTACCAATTTTTAAGAAAGGAGATAGATCACTTGCGTCAAACTATCGGCCAAATCGCCTAACGTCTATTGTCGGAAAGTTACTTGAATCGATAATTGCAAATACAATTCGTCTTCGTCTTTAAAAACAAATTAATTAATGAGTCGCAACATGGTTTTACACATGTCCGTTCATGTTTAACAAATTTGCTATCTTTTTATTCCAGCATAGTTGAGGCAGTTGATAGTGGTAATGATAGTGATGTTGTGTACCTTGACTTTAGCAAAGCTTTTGATACAGTGCCACATGAAAGACTAATTAAAAAATAGAGGCTCATGGTATTGGGGGTGCTATATGAAGTTGGATTAGGGCATGGCTATTCCAAAGGAAACAGTTAGTATAAATGGGGTTAAGTCAAAGTGGGATAATGTTGTTAGTGAAGTGCCTCAAGGCTCTTTCCTGGAACCTCTGTTGTTTATAATATATATAAATGATTTAGATTCAGGTTTGAGTAGCAACATCTGCAAATGTCTAATTGGAACATTGCCCACTACGCCTATTTGGTCCTGCCAGATAGTGCGAAATCTGACATGAAGGCCATGCAAGGCAGTCTCTGGAAAGAAGCCGAGAGGCTCGGCCACATTGCAGCCGACGCAGACTACGATCACATCAGCCTCGGCACCTTCATTGTAGGCAGAGACAAATGGAGCGAGGTAGCTGAGCTGACTGATGAGTATGTTGCGTACATCATTCGTCAAGTGATTGACGAGTTCATGGAAAATAAACCGAATCTGGTAGTCGTCCTTGGTGGCCTGGGAAACTTTGATACCAGTGTCATCATTATAAATGTTCGTAAGTCGCCTGGGCTGTGTGATCTAAGGAAGCAGATAGTTGCCCTGCTGAACGACCAAGGTCTACGAATAAAGGACCACCGTTTTAACCCCCACATCACGCTATTCAAGCGACGCTGGCTGGACGATTCCGAGCTTGCCCATTATAGGCGTCCCGAGATTTACTCCAAACATATGGCAATCATAAACACACTAAAGTCTAAACGGATACCCTACCGAACCAAAATCATTATTCCAATTGTGGGTTTTAAAGTGTTTAATACGAGGGATACTACGGAATCAACATCAACCAGCCGTTTGAATAGTACCGTGCGAAGCTTACCAAATACCAGATACCAATACCCTAATACCAATAACAACACAGTCAAACAATCAAACACAATCTAGACAACTAAGAAGACGTCAGAGTTTCTAGTTTGTTTATATTCTCCTAGAAACTTCTAAAGAACTAGCATAAGATATTTATTATAATCCCATAAATATAGCAACACAATAACATGACAGAAAATTAAGCATTATAAATATTTCATCTGGCACATCATAGTTCATACTACAAATACTATGTATTTGTTTTTAAAGTAATGAGAACTGTTAGTTCGATGACCATTACTAAATTTTTATCTTATATCATTAATAAATTTCATTTTATATCATTTCTCCTGTCTTTATAATACATATTCATATATAACTGGATTATTTTACACTTACAATGGGAAATATATTCCCAATTATTTCCCCCAATTAGAAATCTTTCATATGAAGAAAGATTAACAAAGCTTAAATTGCATTCACTGGAAAGGCGAAGCGTTAGGGGTGACATGATAGAGTTTTACAAGTGGATCAATGGACACAACAAAGGGGATATTAATAGGATATTATGAGTATCAACACAAGACAGAACACGAAACAATGGGTATAAATAGGATAAATTTTGATTTAGGAAAGACTTGGGTAAATACTGGTTCGGCAACAGGGTTGTTGATTTGTGGAACCAATTACCGCGTAACGTGGTTATGTGGGGTCCCTCGATTGTTTCAAGCGCGGGTTGGACATGTATATGAGTAGGATTGGATGGTTATAGATAGGAGCTGCCTCGCATGGGCCAATAGGCCTTCTGCAGTTGCCTTTGTTCTTATGTTCTTCATTTGAAAGATTTCTAATTTGGGGAATTAACTTCGTCATCCTACGCTGGACACGTTCAAGTGAATTTATATCCATTCTATAATATGGCGACCAAAACTGAACTGCATAATCTAAATGGGGCCTAACTAGAGCAAGATATAGCTTGAGAACCACACCAGGTGTCTTGTTACTAACGCTGCGATTAATAAACCCGAGTGTCCGATTTGCCTTATTACGAACATTCATGCATTGATCCTTTTGTTTTAAATTCTTACTAATCATAACTCCCAGATCCCTTTCACAATCCGACTTCGTAATCTCAACACCATCTAGCTCGTATCTTTTAACTCTATCATCATTACCTAGCCTCAGAACTTTACATTTATCAGCATTAAACTGCATCTGCCAATCCTTTGACCATTTCAAAACCCTATCTAGATCAACTTGAAGTGATAGTGAGTCCTCCTCCGAATTAATTTCCCTACCGATTTTCGTATCATCGGCAAATTTGCAAATGTTGCTACTCAAACCTGAATCTAAATCATTTATATATATTATAAACAACAGAGGTCCCAGTACAGAGCCTTGAGGCACTCCACTTACAACATTTTCCCACTCTGACTTCACTCCATTTATACTAACTCTGTTTCCTTTGGTATAGCCATGCCCTAATCCAGCTTAATATAGCACCCCCAATACCATGAGCCTCTATCTTTTTAATCAGTCTTTCATGTGGCACTGTATCAAGAGCTTTGCTAAAGTCAAGGTACACAACATCACAATCCTTACCACTATCACCTGCCTCAACTATGCTAGAATAAAAAGATAACAGATTTGTTAAACATGAACGGCCATTTATAAAACCATGTTGCGACTCAATTATTAATTTATGTTTTTCAAGATGAAGACGAATTTTATTTGCAATTATAGATTCGAGTAACTTTCCCACAATAGACGTTAGGCTAATTGGTCGAAAGTTAGACGCAAGTGATCTATCTCCTTTCTTAAAAACTGGAATCACATTAGCAACTTTCCAAAACTCTGGCACTCTGCCCGACTATTGATTTATTAAATATGATTGACAGTGGGTCACAAAGCTCCTCTTTGCATTCTTTCAGCACCCTGGCAAACACTTCATCCGGCCCTGGGGATTTGTTTGGTTTGAGTTTTACTATTTGTTTAAGAACATGTGTTGCGTAAGAAAGCAATCGTCAATTATAGAAAATCTTCTGCTTCACTATTCCCTGTTTTGTTCAACCAGTTTATTCCACTAAAATTAAAGTCACCCATGACAAATACTGTTAGATCTAGATGCCCTAGATATTTCATCCCATAGATGCTTTGCTTCCATTCTGTCTAAATTTGGTGGCCTATTTATAACTCCTATTATAATATTTTGCTTTTTCGTTTAATTCTATCCAAATAGTTTCTGTGTGTGCTCAGTTTTGATTCCCTCTTTGAGACTACATTTCAAATTGTCCCTAACGTATATGGCTACTCCACCACCTCGTCTAATATATCTATCTGTGTGAAATAGTTTAAATCCATTTATTTGATATTCAGCTAATAGTTCTCTATTATCAACATTCATCCACGTTTCGGTAAGTGCAATAATATCTATTTTTTCTGTGCAGACAAGAGCATTTAATTCGTTAATTTTATCTCTTAGACTTCTACTGTTTGTGTAATATACCCTAAGTGAATTGTTATTTTGAGGCCCTTCTCTTTCCCTGATCATTTTGCCAATTCCTTTCTCCCGCAAACACATACTTTTATTACATCCTTCCTCCAAATCAATTCCCATACCTCTATCTACTAACAGTTTAAACCCAAACAAACACTCTAACCACTTCTTCCAACGAGTTTGCAACAGCAACAACCCCAGCTCTCGATAGATGCACCCCATCACGAGCATACATTTCATTTCTTCCATAGAAGTGTTCCCAGTTGTCTATATAAGATATTGCATTAGATTTGCAATATCTTTCCAGCCTGCAATTGACACCAATTGGTCGACATTAGACGCATTGATCTACTCCCTTTCTTAAAAACTGGTATCATATGATCAACTTTCCAAAACTCTGGCACTCTGCCTAACTCTATTGATTTATTAAATATGATTGACAGTGGGTCACAAAGCTCCTCTTTGCATTCTTTCAGCACTCTGGCAAACACTTCATCCGGCCCTGGGGATTTGTTTGGTTTGAGTTTTACTATTTGTTTAAGAACATCCTCCCTGGTAACTGCTAAACTCGTCAACCTGTCCTCGTCCCCACCCACATAGACTTGTTGGGCTGAAGGCATATTGTTAAGTTCCTCTTTAGTAAATACAGATACAAAATATTTATTAAAAATACTACTCATCTCTTCATCACTATCTGTTATTTGACCTGTCTCAGTTTTTAATGGACCTATCCTTTCCCTAGTCTTAGTTCGATATAACTGAAAAAACCCTTAGGATTTGTCTTTGCTTGCCCTGCTATACGAACTTCATAGTTTCTTTTTGCTTTCCTTATCTCTTTTTAACATTTCTAACTAGTTGTACGAATTCCTGTTCTAAAGTGACCTCCCCATTTTAATCCTCTTGTACCAAGCTCTCTTTTTACCTATAAGATTCTTCAAATTCTTTGTTATCCACTTTGGGTCATTAGTAATCGATCTATTCAATTTGTGTGGTATACTACGTTCCTGTGCTTTGTTTAGAATATTCTTAAATACGTTATAAATTGAATCTACATCGAAATCCCCATTTACATCACCTATCGCTGGGTTCATGTCTCGCTCCAAGACCGGCCCACACCCCATACCCAAGACTTTCCAATCAATTTGACCCAAAAAATTTCTTAGGCTATTAAAATCAGCTTTTCGAAAATCTGGCACTTTAACAGAATTTTCTCCTACAGGTCTATTCCATTCTATGCCAAATCTGATTTCTTTGTGATCACTGTTCCCTAGCTCACTCCCTATTTCGATGTCATTAATTTGTGTTTCCCTGTTAGTTAACACTAAATCTAAAATATTATTTTCCCGTGTTGGTTCCTTAATGTGTTGCGTAAGAAAGCAATCGTCAATTAATTCTAGAAAATCTTCTGCTTCACTATTCCCTGTTTTGTTCAACCAGTTTATTCCACTCAAATTAAAGTCACCCATGACATAAATACTGTTAGATCTAGATGCCCTAGATATTTCATCCCATAGATGCTTTGCTTCCATTCTGTCTAAATTTGGTGGCCTATATATAACTCCTATTATAATATTATTTGCTTTTTCGTTTAATTCTATCCAAATAGTTTCTGTGTGTGGCTCAGTTTTGATTCCCTCTTTGAGACTACATTTCAAATTGTCCCTAACGTATATGGCTACTCCACCACCTCGTCTAATATATCTATCTGTGTGAAATAGTTTAAATCCATTTATTTGATATTCGGCTAATAGTTCTCTATTATCAACATTCATCCACGTTTCGGTAAGTGCAATAATATCTATTTTTTCTGTGCAGACAAGAGCATTTAATTCGTTAATTTTATTTCTTAGACTTCTACTGTTTGTGTAATATACCCTAAGTGAATTGTTATTTTGAGGCCCTTCTCTTTCCCTGATCATTTTGCCAATTCCTTTCTCCCGCAAACACATACTTTTATTACATCCTTCCTCCAAATCAATTCCCATACCTCTATCTACTAACAGTTTAAACCCAAACAAACACCTCTAACCACTTCTTCCAACGAGTTTGCAACAGCAACAACCCCAGCTCTCGATAGATGCACCCCATCCCGAGCATACATTTCATTTCTTCCATAGAAGTGTTCCCAGTTGTCTATATATGATATTGCATTAGATTTGCAATATCTTTCCAGCCTGCAATTGACACCAAGTGCCCTCGACATCCATTCATTTCCCACTCCCTTTCTTGGAAGAATGCCACATATGATCGGGATTCCTCCCTTGCTCCTAACTAATTCTATTGCTGTCTTGAATTTCAGTATTAGTTCCTCACTTCTAACTCTCCCAACATCATTACCCCCTACACTAATACAAATAATGGGTTTGCTCCCATTTCCCGTCATAATATCTTTCATGTTTCCAACAATATCACCAATTCCAGCTCCCGGATAGCAAACTCTTAATCTGTTCCCCCTATCTCTGGCACAAAACGTTCTGTCTAAATACCTTACCTGGGAATCTCCCACAACTAAAACTCGCCTCGGTACCTCCTTAACTTTCTGAGCACCCTGAGGGGCCCGCGCTTCGCCGCTCCTTGCTGATTTCTTTTCGGAGTGAACCGCTGGCTCACCACAGCACTCGTCCTCCAACACGGCAAATGAATTTGCCGTCTTTAGGGCGTCTGTAGGCGGCCTTGTCAAGGTCTTCTTAAGACCCCTGTCCCCAACGACTCTCCACGACGAGGTCTTGTTTATCTTGGTCTTCTCCGCCTCCCCCCGACGCTTCATCTGTCGCACCTCCTCTCGTAAGGAATCCACCTCTGCTCTCAGAGCCCCAACCAAGTTCACCAATTCCTCCAGTAATCCCTCCATCACTGCTACAATAGAGCAGTGATGGAGGGATTACATTCAGAGAGAGAGAGAGAGAGAGAGAGAGAGAGAGAGAGAGAGAGAGAGAGAGAGAGAGAGAGAGAGAGAGAGAGAGAGAGAGAGAGAGAGAGAGAGAGATGTTACAAGATACGAGCTAGATAATGTTGAAATTGTGAAAGGGATCTGAGAGTTATGATTAGTAAGAACTCAAAACAAAATGATCAATGCATGAATGTTCGTAATAAGGCAAATAGGACACTGGGATTCATTAATCGAGGAGTTAGTAACAAGACACCTGATGTGGTTCTTCTGCTATATCTTGCTCTGGTTATGCCCAATTAAGATTATGCAGTTCAGTTTTGGTCGCCGTACTATAGAATGGATATAAATTTACTTGAACGTGTCCAACGTAGGATGACTAAGTTAAACCCCCAAATTAGAAATCTTTCATATGAAGAAAGATTAACAAAGCTTCAATTGCATTCACTGGAAAGGCGTGGTTGTGAATAGGAGCTGTCTCGTATGGGCCAATAGGCCTTCGGTACTCTCCTTTGTTCTTATGTTCTTATATTATTAAGATACAAGTTAGATGGTTTTGAGATTGCCGAAGGGATCTGAGAGTTATGAATAGTAACAATTTAAAACCAAAGAGCAATGCATGAATGTTTGTAATATGGCTAATAGGACACTGTGATTTATTAATCAAAGCGTTAGAAACAAGACATCTGATGTTGTTCTTCAGGTATATCTTGCTATAGTTTGGCCCCATTTAGAATATGCAGTTCAGTTTTGGTCACCCTTCTATTGAATTAATATAAATTCTTGAACATGTCAAGCTTAGGATTACGAAGTTAATTCCCCAAATTAGATATCTTTCATATGAATAAAGATTAAGAAAGCCCAAATTGCATTCACTGGAAAGGCGAAGAGTTAGGGGTGACATGATTGAGGTTTACAAGTGGATGAATGGATATAACACAGGTTATATTAATGGAGTATTAAAAGTATCAACACAAGACAGAATGCGAAACAATTGGAATCAATTAGATAAGTTTAGATTTAGGAAAGACTTAGCAAATACTGGTTCTGTAACAGGGTTGTTGATTTGTAAAACCAATTACCTCGAAACGCAGTGGAGGTTTGGTTCTTCGATTTTTTCAAGCGTGGGTTGGACATGTATATGAGTGAGATTGGGTGGTTATAAATAGGAGCTGCCTCGTATGGACCAATAGGCCTTCAGCAGTTACCTTTGTTCTTATGTATTATGCAGTAATTTGTTCAACAAATCAACAACCGAACCAGTATTTATCAAGGTCTTTCCTAAATCTAAACATATCCATTTTTTCGAGTTCAATTTTGTTTTGATTCCTTTAATACCCTATAAATATCCCCCTTTTGTTAGTCTCATTCATCAACTTGTAAACCTCTAATATGTCACCACTAATTTTTCACCTGATTTTAGTATTTATTGCCTTCTTTATTCAGAGCAGACCTTTAGCGAAACATATGAAAGGTTGTAGTACTATGACAAGAAGTAAAAATTTCCAGTTAAATACATGAACTCAAAACAAATATCGATGTAATGGAAATATATTGCATGAGCAGCTAAGATTTAGAGAAGACAGAGGTAAATACTAATAACAAATTTCTATCTCTCTGCATTAAAAAATTCGAAGGCACATTATACAATCAATTCTTTTAAATCTTTATTAAAAAATCATATACATTTTTATATTTAAAATTGTATATAGGGATTTAAACTTTCATTTTTCATAATAATTTCCCTAAATTAAGATAACTTTTCGTCTGGAGTTTTGGTCGTTGTGTTTGATCAATCTTGGCTTTTTGCATGAATCCTCGGGATTGTTACAGTCCTCTTTTCTAGCTCGCTTTTTGGGCTGCAAGTATTCGTTGCGGTTTCGCTCACAATTTTTTATCGCCATATCAAATGAAGTGCAGGGAGTTTGCTTGTTACTTTTGATGGAATCATTCAAAGTAATGATCTTCTTATCAAGGCTTGTGACCAGCGTACCATTTCTTCTTTTCATTGGTACATCTGTAGACTGATTTTGTTCATCACTTGTTTTGGCCTTATTGTCGATTACGACCTTTTCCACCTTCTGTTGGTAATTTGCCTGTGAGCTTGGAGTCTTTTTTATTGGAGCACATACTCTTTGTGGCCGAGTTGGTTTGCGAATGCAACATTCGTATAGAATTTCTGCCATGCCGTTCTATATCAGACCTGTTGCGTTGAAGGAAAATCTATTATTTTTCTTAATATCGGTTAGAATTCACCGACAAATGAATAATGACTCTCCGAGATATGTTTTGGCCAAATATTGAAGAACACGTAAATTATGCGTCCACAAACGTATTGTCAGAGGTAGACTGAATAATTTAAGGAGCTGATTCCTTTTATATACATCACAAGAGTTATATAAGTGAGGTGACTGACCTGCACCTGAATACAAATATTAATAACAATAGTGATTTTAAATAAATTTACGGGCTCATAATAGTCGGTGCTACATCAACACTTCGTCCTTAGTAGCTAAATCTGAAACTACAACAACATTGAATTTAATAGTGTAATAAATTATCAACGGATAACCCAAAACGATCGAAGGATATAAATTGGACAACTGTTGATTATCGACATGTATGGATAACATGGAGAGAGAGAGAGAGAGAGAGAGAGAGAGAGAGAGAGAGAGAGAGAGAGAGAGAGAGAGAGAGAGAGAGAGAGAGAGAGAGAGAGAGAGAGAGAGAGAGAGAGAGAGAGAGAGAGAGAGAGAGATGTTACAAGATACGAGCTAGATAATGTTGAAATTGTGAAAGGGATCTGAGAGTTATGATTAGTAAGAACTCAAAACAAAATGATCAATGCATGAATGTTCGTAATAAGGCAAATAGGACACTGGGATTCATTAATCGAGGAGTTAGTAACAAGACACCTGATGTGGTTCTTCTGCTATATCTTGCTCTGGTTATGCCCAATTAAGATTATGCAGTTCAGTTTTGGTCGCCGTACTATAGAATGGATATAAATTTACTTGAACGTGTCCAACGTAGGATGACTAAGTTAAACCCCCAAATTAGAAATCTTTCATATGAAGAAAGATTAACAAAGCTTAAATTGCATTCACTGGAAAGGCGTGGTTGTGAATAGGAGCTGTCTCGTATGGGCCAATAGGCCTTCGGTACTCTCCTTTGTTCTTATGTTCTTATATTATAAGATACAAGTTAGATGGTTTTGAGATTGCCGAAGGGATCTGAGAGTTATGATTAGTAACAATTTAAAACCAAAGAGCAATGCATGAATGTTTGTAATATGGCTAATAGGACACTGTGATTTATTAATCAAAGCGTTAGAAACAAGACATCTGATGTTGTTCTTCAGGTATATCTTGCTATAGTTTGGCCCCATTTAGAATATGCAGTTCAGTTTTGGTCACCCTTCTATTGAATTAATATAAATTCACTTGAACGTGTCAAGCTTAGGATTACGAAGTTAATTCCCCAAATTAGATATCTTTCATATGAATAAAGATTAAGAAAGCCCAAATTGCATTCACTGGAAAGGCGAAGAGTTAGGGGTGACATGATTGAGGTTTACAAGTGGATGAATGGATATAACACAGGTTATATTAATGGAGTATTAAAAGTATCAACACAAGACAGAATGCGAAACAATTGGAATCAATTTGATAAGTTTAGATTTAGGAAAGACTTAGCAAATACTGGTTCTGTAACAGGGTTGTTGATTTGTAAAACCAATTACCTCGAAACGCAGTGGAGGTTTGGTTCTTCGATTTTTTCAAGCGTGGGTTGGACATGTATATGAGTGAGATTGGGTGGTTATAAATAGGAGCTGCCTCGTATGGACCAATAGGCCTTCAGCAGTTACCTTTGTTCTTATGTATTATGCAGTAATTTGTTCAACAAATCAACAACCGAACCAGTATTTATCAAGGTCTTTCCTAAATCTAAACATATCCATTTTTTCGAGTTCAATTTTGTTTTGATTCCTTTAATACCCTATAAATATCCCCCTTTTGTTAGTCTCATTCATCAACTTGTAAACCTCTAATATGTCACCACTAATTTTTCACCTGATTTTAGTATTCATTGCCTTCTTTATTCAGAGCAGACCTTTAGCGAAACATATGAAAGGTTGTAGTACTATGACAAGAAGTAAAAATTTCCAGTTAAATACATGAACTCAAAACAAATATCGATGTAATGGAAATATATTGCATGAGCAGCTAAGATTTAGAGAAGACAGAGGTAAATACTAATAACAAATTTCTATCTCTCTGCATTAAAAAATTCGAAGGCACATTATACAATCAATTCTTTTAAATCTTTATTAAAAAATCATATACATTTTTTATATTTAAAATTGTATATAGGGATTTAAACTTTCATTTTTCATAATAATTTCCCTAAATTAAGATAACTTTTCGTCTGGAGTTTTGGTCGTTGTGTTTGATCAATCTTGGCTTTTTGCATGAATCCTCGGGATTGTTACAGTCCTCTTTTCTAGCTCGCTTTTTGGGCTGCAAGTATTCGTTGCGGTTTCGCTCACAATTTTTTATCGCCATATCAAATGAAGTGCAGGGAGTTTGCTTGTTACTTTTGATGGAATCATTCAAAGTAATGATCTTCTTATCAAGGCTTGTGACCAGCGTACCATTTCTTCTTTTCATTGGTACATCTGTAGACTGATTTTGTTCATCACTTGTTTTGGCCTTATTGTCGATTACGACCTTTTCCACCTTCTGTTGGTAATTTGCCTGTGAGCTTGGAGTCTTTTTTATTGGAGCACATACTCTTTGTGGCCGAGTTGGTTTGCGAATGCAACATTCGTATAGAATTTCTGCCATGCCGTTCTATATCAGACCTGTTGCGTTGAAGGAAAATCTATTATTTTTCTTAATATCGGTTAGAATTCACCGACAAATGAATAATGACTCTCCGAGATATGTTTTGGCCAAATATTGAAGAACACGTAAATTATGCGTCCACAAACGTATTGTCAGAGGTAGACTGAATAATTTAAGGAGCTGATTCCTTTTATATATATCACAAGAGTTATATAAGTGAGGTGACTGACCTGCACCTGAATACAAATATTAATAACAATAGTGATTTTAAATAAATTTACGGGCTCATAATAGTCGGTGCTACATCAACACTTCGTCCTTAGTAGCTAAATCTGAAATTACAACAACATTGAATTTAATAGTGTTATAAATATATCAACGGATAACCCAAAACAATCGAAGGATATAAATTGGACAACTGTTGATTATCGACATGTATGGATAACATGGAGAGAGAGAGAGAGAGAGAGAGAGAGAGAGAGAGAGAGAGAGAGAGAGAGAGAGAGAGAGAGAGAGAGAGAGAGAGAGAGAGAGAGAGAGAGAGAGAGAGAGAGATGTTACAAGATACGAGCTAGATAATGTTGAAATTGTGAAAGGGATCTGAGAGTTATGATTAGTAAGAACTCAAAACAAAATGATCAATGCATGAATGTTCGTAATAAGGCAAATAGGACACTGGGATTCATTAATCGAGGAGTTAGTAACAAGACACCTGATGTGGTTCTTCTGCTATATCTTGCTCTGGTTATGCCCAATTAAGATTATGCAGTTCAGTTTTGGTCGCCGTACTATAGAATGGATATAAATTTACTTGAACGTGTCCAACGTAGGATGACTAAGTTAAACCCCCAAATTAGAAATCTTTCATATGAAGAAAGATTAACAAAGCTTAAATTGCATTCACTGGAAAGGCGTGGTTGTGAATAGGAGCTGTCTCGTATGGGCCAATAGGCCTTCGGTACTCTCCTTTGTTCTTATGTTCTTATATTATTAAGATACAAGTTAGATGGTTTTGAGATTGCCGAAGGGATCTGAGAGTTATGATTAGTAACAATTTAAAACCAAAGAGCAATGCATGAATGTTTGTAATATGGCTAATAGGACACTGTGATTTATTAATCAAAGCGTTAGAAACAAGACATCTGATGTTGTTCTTCAGGTATATCTTGCTATAGTTTGGCCCCATTTAGAATATGCAGTTCAGTTTTGGTCACCCTTCTATTGAATTAATATAAATTCACTTGAACGTGTCAAGCTTAGGATTACGAAGTTAATTCCCCAAATTAGATATCTTTCATATGAATAAAGATTAAGAAAGCCCAAATTGCATTCACTGGAAAGGCGAAGAGTTAGGGGTGACATGATTGAGGTTTACAAGTGGATGAATGGATATAACACAGGTTATATTAATGGAGTATTAAAAGTATCAACACAAGACAGAATGCGAAACAATTGGAATCAATTTGATAAGTTTAGATTTAGGAAAGACTTAGCAAATACTGGTTCTGTAACAGGGTTGTTGATTTGTAAAACCAATTACCTCGAAACGCAGTGGAGGTTTGGTTCTTCGATTTTTTCAAGCGTGGGTTGGACATGTATATGAGTGAGATTGGGTGGTTATAAATAGGAGCTGCCTCGTATGGACCAATAGGCCTTCAGCAGTTACCTTTGTTCTTATGTATTATGCAGTAATTTGTTCAACAAATCAACAACCGAACCAGTATTTATCAAGGTCTTTCCTAAATCTAAACATATCCATTTTTTCGAGTTCAATTTTGTTTTGATTCCTTTAATACCCTATAAATATCCCCCTTTTGTTAGTCTCATTCATCAACTTGTAAACCTCTAATATGTCACCACTAATTTTTCACCTGATTTTAGTATTCATTGCCTTCTTTATTCAGAGCAGACCTTTAGCGAAACATATGAAAGGTTGTAGTACTATGACAAGAAGTAAAAATTTCCAGTTAAATACATGAACTCAAAACAAATATCGATGTAATGGAAATATATTGCATGAGCAGCTAAGATTTAGAGAAGACAGAGGTAAATACTAATAACAAATTTCTATCTCTCTGCATTAAAAAATTCGAAGGCACATTATACAATCAATTCTTTTAAATCTTTATTAAAAAATCATATACATTTTTTATATTTAAAATTGTATATAGGGATTTAAACTTTCATTTTTCATAATAATTTCCCTAAATTAAGATAACTTTTCGTCTGGAGTTTTGGTCGTTGTGTTTGATCAATCTTGGCTTTTTGCATGAATCCTCGGGATTGTTACAGTCCTCTTTTCTAGCTCGCTTTTTGGGCTGCAAGTATTCGTTGCGGTTTCGCTCACAATTTTTTATCGCCATATCAAATGAAGTGCAGGGAGTTTGCTTGTTACTTTTGATGGAATCATTCAAAGTAATGATCTTCTTATCATGGCTTGTGACCAGCGTACCATTTCTTCTTTTCATTGGTACATCTGTAGACTGATTTTGTTCATCACTTGTTTTGGCCTTATTGTCGATTACGACCTTTTCCACCTTCTGTTGGTAATTTGCCTGTGAGCTTGGAGTCTTTTTTATTGGAGCACATACTCTTTGTGGCCGAGTTGGTTTGCGAATGCAACATTCGTATAGAATTTCTGCCATGCCGTTCTATATCAGACCTGTTGCGTTGAAGGAAAATATATTATTTTTCTTAATATCGGTTAGAATTCACCGACAAATGACTCTCCGAGATATGTTTTGGCCAAATATTGAAGAACACGTAAATTATTCGTCCACAAACGTGTTGTCAGAGGTAGACTGAATAATTTAAGGAGCTGATTCTTTTTATATACATCACAAGAGTTATATAAGTGAGGTGACTGACCTGCACCTGAATACAAATATTAATAACAATAGTGATTTTAAATAAATTTACGGGCTCATAATAGTCGGTGCTACATCAACACTTCGTCCTTAGTAGCTAAATCTGAAACTACAACGACATTGAATTTAATAGTGTAATAAAATATCAACGGATAACCCAAACGATCGAAGGATATAAATTGGACAACTGTGATTATCGACATGTATGGATAACATGGAGAGAGAGAGAGAGAGAGAGAGAGAGAAGAGAGAGGAGAGAGAGAGAGAGAGAGAGAGAGAGAGAGAGAGGGAGAGAGGAGAGAGAGAGAGAGAGAGAGAGNAAGATACGAGCTAGATAATGTTGAAATTGTGAAAGGGACTGAGAGTTATGATTAGTAAGACTCAACACAAATGATCAATGCATGAATGTTCGTAATAAGTGGCAATAGGGACACTGGGATTCATTAATCGAGGAGTTTGTACAAAAGACACCACTGATGTGGTTCTTCTGCTATATCTTGCTCTGGTTATGCCCAATTAAGATTATGCAGTTCAGTTTTGGTCGCCGTACTATATAATGGATATAAATTTACTTGAACGTGTCCACGTAGGATGACTAAGTTAAACCCCCAAATTAGAAATCTTTCATATGAAGAAAGATTAACAAAGCTTCAATTGCATTCACTGGAAAGGCGTGGTTGTGAATAGGAGCTGTCTCGTATGGCCAATAGGCCTTCGGTACTCTCCTTTGTTCTTATGTTCTTATATTAATAAGATACAAGTTAGATGGTTTTGAGATTGCCGAAGGGATCTGAGTTATGATTAGTACCAATTTAAAACAAAGAGCAATGCATGAATGTTTGTAATATGGCTAATAGGACACTGTGATTTATTAATCAAAGCGTTAGAAACAAGACATCTGATGTTGTTCTTCAGTATATCTTGCTATAGTTTGGCCCCATTTAGAATATGCAGTTCAGTTTTGGTCACCCCTCTATTGAATTAATATAAATTGACTTGAACATGTCAAGCTTAGGATTACGAAGTTAATTCCCCAAATTAGATATCTTTCATATGAATAAAGATTAAGAAAGCCCAATTGCATTCACTGAAAGGCGAAGAGTTAGGGGTGACATGATTGAGGTTTACAAGTGGATGAATGGATATAACACAGGTTATATTAATGGAGTATTAAAAGTATCAACACAAGACAGAATGCGAACAATTGGAATCAATTTGATAAGTTTAGATTTAGGAAAGACTTAGCAAATACTGGTTCTGTAACAGGGTTGTTGATTTGTAAACCAATTACCTCGAAACGCAGTGGAGTTTGGTTTCTTCGATTTTTTTCAAGCGTGGGTTGGACATGTATATGAGTGAGATTGGGTGGTTATAAATAGGAGCTGCCTCGTATGGACCAATAGCCTTCAGCAGTTACTTTGTTCTTATGTATTATGCAGTAATTTGTTCAACAAATCAACAACCGAACCAGTATTTATCAAGGTCTTTCCTAAATCTAAACATATCCATTTTTTCGAGTTCAATTTTGTTTTGATTCCTTTAATACCCTATAAATATCCCCCTTTTGTTAGTCTCATTCATCAACTTGTAAACCTCTAATATGTCACCACTAATTTTTCACCTGATTTTAGTATTCATTGCCTTCTTTATTCAGAGCAGACCTTTAGCGAAACATATGAAAGGTTGTAGTACTATGACAAGAAGTAAAAATTTCCAGTTAAATACATGAACTCAAAACAAATATCGATGTAATGGAAATATATTGCATGAGCAGCTAAGATTTAGAGAAGACAGAGGTAAATACTAATAACAAATTTCTATCTCTCTGCATTAAAAAATTCGAAGGCACATTATACAATCAATTCTTTTAAATCTTTATTAAAAAATCATATACATTTTTTATATTTAAAATTGTATATAGGGATTTAAACTTTCATTTTTCATAATAATTTCCCTAAATTAAGATAACTTTTCGTCTGGAGTTTTGGTCGTTGTGTTTGATCAATCTTGGCTTTTTGCATGAATCCTCGGGATTGTTACAGTCCCTTTTCTAGCTCGCTTTTTGGGCTGCAAGTATTCGTTGCGGTTTCGCTCACAATTTTTTATCGCCATATCAAATGAAGTGCAGGGAGTTTGCTTGTTACTTTTGATGGAATCATTCAAAGTAATGATCTTCTTATCAAGGCTTGTGACCAGTGTACCATTTCTTCTTTTCATTGGTACATCTGAAGACTGATTTTGTTCATCACTTGTTTTGGCCTTATTGTCGATTACGACCTTTTCCACCTTCTGTTGGTAATTTGCCTGTGAGCTTGGAGTCTTTTTTATTGGAGCACATACTCTTTGTGGCCGAGTTGGTTTGCGAATGCAACATTCGTATAGAATTTCTGCCATGCCGTTCTATATCAGACCTGTTGCGTTGAAGGAAAATCTATTATTTTTCTTAATATCGGTTAGAATTCACCGACAAATGAATAATGACTCTCCGAGATATGTTTTGGCCAAATATTGAAGAACACGTAAATTATGCGTCCACAAACGTATTGTCAGAGGTAGACTGAATAATTTAAGGAGCTGATTCCTTTTATATACATCACAAGAGTTATATAAGTGAGGTGACTGACCTGCACCTGAATACAAATATTAATAACAATAGTGATTTTAAATAATTTACGGGCTCATAATAGTCGGTGCTACATCAACACTTCGTCCTTAGTAGCTAAATCTGAAACTACAACGACATTGAATTTAATAGTGTAATAAATTTATCAACGGATAACCCAAAACGATCGAAGGATATAAATTGGACAACTGTTGATTATCGACATGTATGGTTAACATGGAGAGAGAGAGAGAGAGAGAGAGAGAGAGAGAGAGAGAGAGAGAGAGGAGAGAGAGAGAGAGAGAGAGAGAGAGAGAGAGAGAGAGAGAGAGAGAGAGAGAGAGAGAGAGAGAGAGAGATGTTACAAGATACGAGCTAGATAATGTTGAAATTGTGAAAGGGATCTGAGAGTTATGATTAGTAAGAACTCAAAACAAAATGATCAATGCATGAATGTTCGTAATAAGGCAAATAGGACACTGGGATTCATTAATCGAGGAGTTAGTAACAAGACACCTGATGTGGTTCTTCTGCTATATCTTGCTCTGGTTATGCCCAATTAAGATTATGCAGTTCAGTTTTGGTCGCCGTACTATAGAATGGATATAAATTTACTTGAACGTGTCCAACGTAGGATGACTAAGTTAAACCCCCAAATTAGAAATCTTTCATATGAAGAAAGATTAACAAAGCTTCAATTGCATTCACTGGAAAGGCGTGGTTGTAAATAGGAGCTTTCTCGTATGGGCCAATAGGCCTTCGGTACTCTCCTTTGTTCTTATGTTCTTATATTATTAAGACACAAGTTAGATGGTTTTGAGATTGCCGAAGGGATCTGAGAGTTATGAATAGTAACAATTTAAAACCAAAGAGCAATGCATGAATGTTTGTAATATGGCTAATAGGACACTGTGATTTATTAATCAAAGCGTTAGAAACAAGACATCTGATGTTGTTCTTCAGGTATATCTTGCTATAGTTTGGTCCCATTTAGAATATGCAGTTCAGTTTTGGTCACCCTTCTATTGAATTAATATAAATTGACTTGAACATGTCAAGCTTAGGATTACGAAGTTAATTCCCCAAATTAGATATCTTTCATACGAATAAAGATTAAGAAAGCCCAAATTGCATTCACCGGAAAGGCGAAGAGTTAGGGGTGACATGATTGAGGTTTACAAGTGGATGAATGGATATAACACAGGTTATATTAATGGAGTATTAAAAGTATCAACACAAGACAGAATGCGAAACAATTGGAATCAATTAGATAAGTTTAGATTTAGGAAAGACTTAGCAAATACTGGTTCTGTAACAGGGTTGTTGATTTGTAAAACCAATTACCTCGAAACGCAGTGGAGGTTTGGTTCTTCGATTTTTTCAAGCGTGGGTTGGACATGTATATGAGTGAGATTGGGTGGTTATAAATAGGAGCTGCCTCGTATGGACCAATAGGCCTTCAGGGGGCGTTTCAATCCCGTTTGGCTCCAAAAATGCAAAAATGAAAACTCGTTCGATTTCAATCAAACTTTTTTGACAAGTTCTATATGAAAAGTGTTTCATCTGGTCCAAGTTTCAGCATCGTAGCATAAATAGGAAGGAGAAAAAAATATTGAAGTAGTTGTGAAAGTTATGCCAAAATGGTCAAAATTGATTTTGAATCAAAAGTGTCAACTGAAATCATAGCTATGACTCTTTGCTATCACAATAGCATATATTAAACAAATATTATAATTAGTTTAATTGGAAAAAAATTTAGGAGAAAAAAAAAGGATTTTTTTTTTTTTTTTTTTTTTTTTTTGGGGCGATTTGCATCAAACTTACAGACCTTACTGTACGTATGCCTATCTGTAAGGATGCAAATTTGGGAGAAAATTGGTTGATGTCAACCTCAGCCACAGATTTTAGAACCTTAGACTTTATTAATTTCTGTTTTTTTTCAATTGAAACAAACGTTTACAAAACTTTTTCATTTGTTATTCAATTTACATGAAACTTACACAGTATATAATGTATGGCATCTCTCTACATGTGCAAGTATTCATGTTTCTCTAAGTTCATTTATTGATTTTATAATAGCAATAAACATGCCATATTTGCATAATTTTTTGGGAGGAACTTTGAACATTTGTATTAGGAAAACTAAAGATGTTTTGGAAATTCTTTTACTTGCAAGCCTTTATTATATGCCAATGTGTCAGAAAAGCGTCACAGAATAATTATATCTGAAACGTGTGTGAAGAAGTGTCGAATTGAAAATGTGAAAAAAACGTTGAAAAAAAAAACTCTCTTTCTATTTACGCTGAAGTACTGAAACTTGGGACAATTGCAGCCCTTTTCATATACAACTAGTCAAAAAATATTGGTTGACATTGAACAACTTTTCTGCAACCAACCTAACGCCCCCTTCAGCAGTTAACTTTGTTCTTATGTATTATGCAGTAATTTGTTCAACAAATCAACAACCGAACCAGTATTTATCAAGGTCTTTCCTAAATCTAAACATATCCATTTTTTCGAGTTCAATTTTGTTTTGATTCCTTTAATACCCTATAAATATCCCCCTTTTGTTAGTCTCATTCATCAACTTGTAAACCTCTAATATGTCACCACCAATTTTTCACCTGATTTTAGTATTTATTGCCTTCTTTATTCAGAGCAGACCTTTAGCGAAACATATGAAAGGTTGTAGTACTATGACAAGAAGTAAAAATTTCCAGTTAAATACATGAACTCAAAACAAATATCGATGTAATGGAAAATATTGCATGAGCAGCTAAGATTTAGAGAAGACAGAGGTAAATACTAATAACAAATTTCTATCTCTCTGCATTAAAAATTCGAAGGCACATTATACAATCAATTCTTTTAAATCTTTATTAAAAAATCATATACATTTTTTATATTTAAAATTGTATATAGGGATTTAAACTTTCATTTTCATAATAATATTTCCCTAAATTAAGATAACTTTTCGTCTGGAGTTTTGGTCGTTGTGTTTGATCAATCTTGGCTTTTTGCATGAATCCTCGGGATTGTTACAGTCCACTTTTCTAGCTCGCTTTTTGGGCTGCAAGTATTCGTTGCGGTTTCGCTCACAATTTTTATCGCCATATCAAATGAAGTGCAGGGAGTTTGCTTGTTACTTTTGATGGAATCATTCAAAGTAATGATCTTCTTATCAAGGCTTGTGACCAGTGTACCATTTCTTCTTTTCATTGGTACATCTGAAGACTGATTTTGTTCATCACTTGTTTTGGCCTTATTGTCGATTACGACCTTTTCCACCTTCTGTTGGTAATTTGCCTGTGAGCTTGGAGTCTTTTTTATTGGAGCACATACTCTTTGTGGCCGAGTTTTGCGAATGCAACATTCGTATAGAATTTCTGCCATGCCGTTCTATATCAGACCTGTTGCGTTGAAGGAAAATCTATTATTTTTCTAATATCGGTTAGAATTCACCGACAAATGAATAATGACTCTCCGAGATATGTTTTGGCCAAATATTGAAGAACACGTAAATTATGCGTCCACAAACGTATTGTCAGAGGTAGACTGAATAATTTAAGGAGCTGATTCCTTTTATATACATCACAAGAGTTATATAAGTGAGGTGACTGACCTGTACCTGAATACAAATATTATAACAATAGTGATTTTAAATAAATTTACGGGCTCATAATAGTCGGTGCTACATCAACACTTCGTCCTTAGTAGCTAAATCTGAAACTACAACAACATTGAATTTAATAGTGTAATAAATTATCAACGGATAACCCAAAACGATCGAAGGATATAAATTGGACAACTGTTGATTATCGACATGTATGGTTAAATGGAGAGAGNAGCTATAATATCTTGCTCTGGTTAGGCCCAATTAAGATTATGCAGTTCAGTTTTGGTCGCCGTACTATAGAATGGATATAAATTTACTTGAACGTGTCCAACGTAGGATGACTAAGTTAAACCCCAAATTAGAAATCTTTCATATGAAGAAAGATTAACAAAGCTTAAATTGCATTCACTGGAAAGGCGTGGTTGTGAATAGGAGCTGTCTCGTATGGGCCAATAGGCCTTCGGTACTCTCCTTTGTTCTTATGTTCTTATATTAATAAGATACAAGTTAGATGGTTTTGAGATTGCCGAAGGGATCTGAGAGTTATGATTAGTAACAATTTAAAACCAAAGAGCAATGCATGAATGTTTGTAATATGGCTAATAGGACACTGTGATTTATTAATCAAAGCGTTAGAAACAAGACATCTGAAGTTGTTCTTCAGGTATATCTTGCTATAGTTTGGCCCCATTTAGAATATACATTTCAGTTTTGGTCACTCTTCTATTGAATTAATATAAATTCACTTGAACGTGTCAAGCTTAGGATTACGAAGTTAATTCCCCAAATTAGATATCTTTCATATGAATAAAGATTAAGAAAGCCCAAATTGCATTCACTGGAAAGGCGAAGAGTTAGGGGTGACATGATTGAGGTTTACAAGTGGATGAATGGATATAACACAGGTTATATTAATGGAGTATTAAAAGTATCAACACAAGACAGAATGCGAAACAATTGGAATCAATTTGATAAGTTTAGATTTAGGAAAGACTTAGCAAATACTGGTTCTGTAACAGGGTTGTTGATTTGTAAAACCAATTACCTCGAAACGCAGTGGAGGTTTGGTTCTTTGATTTTTTCAAGCGTGGGTTGGACATGTATATGAGTGAGATTGGGTGGTTATAAATAGGAGCTGCCTCGTATGGACCAATAGGCCTTCAGCAGTTACCTTTGTTCTTATGTATTATGCAGTAATTAGTTCAACAAATCAACAACCGAACCAGTATTTATCAAGGTCTTTCCTAAATCTAAACATATCCATTTTTTCGAGTTCAATTTTGTTTTGATTCCTTTATTACCCTATAAATATCCCCCTTTTGTTAGTCTCATTCATCAACTTGTAAACCTTTAATATGTCACCACTAATTTTTCACCTGATTTTAGTATTCATTGCCTTCTTTATTCAGAGCAGACCTTTAGCGAAACATATGAAAGGTTGTAGTACTATGACAAGAAGTAAAAATTTCCAGTTAAATACATGAACTCAAAACAAATATCGATGTAATGGAAATATATTGCATGAACAGCTAAGATTTAGAGAAGACAAAGGTAAATACTAATAACAAATTTCTATCTCTCTGCATTAAAAAATTCGAAGGCACATTATACAATCAATTCTTTTAAATCTTTATTAAAAAATCATATACATTTTTATATTTAAAATTGTATATAGGGATTTAAACTTTCATTTTTCATAATAATTTCCCTAAATTAAGATAACTTTTCGTCTGGAGTTTTGGTCGTTGTGTTTGATCAATCTTGGCTTTTTGCATGAATCCTCGGGATTGTTACAGTCTTCTTTTCTAGCTCGCTTTTTGGGCTGCAAGTATTCGTTGCGGTTTCGCTCACAATTTTTTATCGCCATATCAAATGAAGTGCAGGGAGTTTGCTTATTACTTTTGATGGAATCATTCAAAGTAATGATCTTCTTATCAAGGCTTGTGACCAGCGTACCATTTCTTCTTTTCATTGGTACATCTGTAGACTGATTTTGTTCATCACTTGTTTTGGCCTTATTGTCGATTACGACCTTTTCCACCTTCTGTTGGTAATTTGCCTGTGAGCTTGGAGTCTTTTTTATTGGAGCACATACTCTTTGTGGCCGAGTTGGTTTGCGAATGCAACATTCGTATAGAATTTCTGCCATGCCGTTCTATATCAGACCTGTTGCGTTGAAGGAAAATCTATTATTTTTCTTAATATCGGTTAGAATTCACCGACAAATGAATAATGACTCTCCGAGATATGTTTTGGCCAAATATTGAAGAACACGTAAATTATGCGTCCACAAACGTATTGTCAGAGGTAGACTGAATAATTTAAGGAGCCGATTCCTTTTATATACATCACAAGAGTTATATAAGTGAGGTGACTGACCTGCACCTGAATACAAATATTAATAACCATAGTGATTTTAAATAAATTTACGGGCTCATAATAGTCGGTGCTACATCAACACTTCGTCCTTAGTAGCTAAATCTGAAACTACAACAACATTGAATTTAATAGTGTAATAAATATATCAACGGATAACCCAAAACGATCGAAGGATGCAAATTGGACAACTGTTGATTATCGACATATATGGATAACATGGAGAGAGAGAGAGAGAGAGAGAGAGAGAGAGAGAGAGAGAGAGAGAGAGAGAGAGAGAGAGAGAGAGAGAGAGAGAGAGAGAGAGAGAGAGAGAGAGAGAGAGAGAGAGAGAGAGAGATTACAAGATACTAGCTAGATAATGTTGAAATTGTGAAAGGGATCTGAGAGTTATGATTAGTAAGAACTCAAAACAAAATGATCAATGCATGAATGTTCGTAATAAGGCAAAAAGGACACTGGGATTCATTAATCGAGGAGTTAGTAACAAGACACCTGATGTGGTTCTTCTGCTATATCTTGCTCTGGTTATGCCCAATTAAGATTATGCAGTTCAGTTTTGGTCGCCGTACTATAGAATGGATATAAATTTACTTGAACGTGTCCAACGTAGGATGACTAAGTTAAACCCCCAAATTAGAAATCTTTCATATGAAGAAAGATTAACAAAGCTTAAATTGCATTCACTGGAAAGGCGTGGTTGTGAATAGGAGCTGTCTCGTATGGGCCAATAGGCCTTCGGTATTCTCCTTTGTTCTAATGTTCTTATATTAATAAGATACAAGTTAGATGGTTTTGAGATTGCCGAAGGGATCTGAGAGTTATGATTAGTAACAATTTAAAACCAAAGAGCAATGCATGAATGTTTGTAATATGGCTAATAGGACACTGTGATTTATTAATCAAAGCGTTAGAAACAAGACATCTGAAGTTGTTCTTCAGGTATATCTTGCTATAGTTTGGCCCCATTTAGAATATGCATTTCAGTTTTGGTCACTCTTCTATTGAATTAATATAAATTCACTTGAACGTGTCAAGCTTAGGATTACGAAGTTAATTCCCCAAATTAGATATCTTTCATATGAATAAAGATTAAGAAAGCCCAAATTGCATTCACTGGAAAGGCGAAGAGTTAGGGGTGACATGATTGAGGTTTACAAGTGGATGAATGGATATAACACAGGTTATATTAATGGAGTATTAAAAGTATCAACACAAGACAGAATGCGAAACAATTGGAATCAATTTGATAAGTTTAGATTTAGGAAAGACTTAGCAAATACTGGTTCTGTAACAGGGTTGTTGATTTGTAAAACCAATTACCTCGAAACGCAGTGGAGGTTTGGTTCTTCGATTTTTTCAAGCGTGGGTTGGACATGTATATGAGTGAGATTGGGTGGTTATAAATAGGAGCTGCCTCGTATGGACCAATAGGCCTTCAGCAGTTACCTTTGTTCTTATGTATTATGCAGTAATTAGTTCAACAAATCAACAACCGAACCAGTATTTATCAAGGTCTTTCCTAAATCTAAACATATCCATTTTTTCGAGTTCAATTTTGTTTTGATTCCTTTATACCCTATAAATATCCCCCTTTTGTTAGTCTCATTCATCAACTTGTAAACCTTTAATATGTCACCACTAATTTTTCACCTGATTTTAGTATTCATTGCCTTCTTTATTCAGAGCAGACCTTTAGCGAAACATATGAAAGGTTGTAGTACTATGACAAGAAGTAAAAATTTCCAGTTAAATACATGAACTCAAAACAAATATCGATGTAATGGAAATATATTGCATGAGCAGCTAAGATTTAGAGAAGACAGAGGTAAATACTAATAACAAATTTCTATCTCTCTGCATTAAAAAATTCGAAGGCACATTATACAATCAATTCTTTTAAATCTTTATTAAAAAATCATATACATTTTTATATTTAAAATTGTATATAGGGATTTAAACTTTCATTTTTCATAATAATTTCCCTAAATTAAGATAACTTTTCGTCTGGAGTTTTGGTCGTTGTGTTTGATCAATCTTGGCTTTTTGCATGAATCCTCGGGATTGTTACAGTCTTCTTTTCTAGCTCGCTTTTTGGGCTGCAAGTATTCGTTGCGGTTTCGCTCACAATTTTTTATCGCCATATCAAATGAAGTGCAGGGAGTTTGCTTATTACTTTTGATGGAATCATTCAAAGTAATGATCTTCTTATCAAGGCTTGTGACCAGCGTACCATTTCTTCTTTTCATTGGTACATCTGTAGACTGATTTTGTTCATCACTTGTTTTGGCCTTATTGTCGATTACGACCTTTTCCACCTTCTGTTGGTAATTTGCCTGTGAGCTTGGAGTCTTTTTTATTGGAGCACATACTCTTTGTGGCCGAGTTGGTTTGCGAATGCAACATTCGTATAGAATTTCTGCCATGCCGTTCTATATCAGACCTGTTGCGTTGAAGGAAAATCTATTATTTTTCTTAATATCGGTTAGAATTCACCGACAAATGAATAATGACTCTCCGAGATATGTTTTGGCCAAATATTGAAGAACACGTAAATTATGCGTCCACAAACGTATTGTCAGAGGTAGACTGAATAATTTAAGGAGCCGATTCCTTTTATATACATCACAAGAGTTATATAAGTGAGGTGACTGACCTGCACCTGAATACAAATATTAATAACCATAGTGATTTTAAATAAATTTACGGGCTCATAATAGTCGGTGCTACATCAACACTTCGTCCTTAGTAGCTAAATCTGAAACTACAACAACATTGAATTTAATAGTGTAATAAATATATCAACGGATAACCCAAAACGATCGAAGGATGCAAATTGGACAACTGTTGATTATCGACATATGGATAACATGGAGAGAGAGAGAGAGAGAGAGAGAGAGAGAGAGAGAGAGAGAGAGAGAGAGAGAGAGAGAGAGAGAGAGAGAGAGAGAGAGAGAGAGAGATTACAAGATACGAGCTAGATAATGTTGAAATTGTGAAAGGGATCTGAGAGTTATGATTAGTAAGAACTCAAAACAAAATGATCAATGCATGAATGTTCGTAATAAGGCAAATAGGACACTGGGATTCATTAATCGAGGAGTTAGTAACAAGACACCTGATGTGGTTCTTCTGCTATATCTTGCTCTGGTTATGCCCAATTAAGATTATGCAGTTCAGTTTAGGTCGCCGTACTATAGAATGGATATAAATTTACTTGAACGTGTCCAACGTAGGATGACTAAGTTAAACCCCCAAATTAGAAATCTTTCATATGAAGAAAGATTATCAAAGCTTAAATTGCATTCACTGGAAAGGCGTGGTTGTGAATAGGAGCTGTCTTGTATGGGCCTATAGGCCTTCGGTACTCTCCTTTCTTCTTATGTTCTGATATTAATAAGATAAAAGTTGCATGGTTTTGAGATTGCCGAAGGGATCTGAGAGTTATGATTAGTAACAATTTAAAACCAAAGAGCAATGCATGAATGTTTGTAATATGGCTAATAGGACACTGTGATTTATTAATCAAAGCGTTAGAAACAAGACATATGATGTTGTTCTTCAGGTATATCTTGCTATAGTTTGGCCCCATTTAGAATATACATTTCAGTTTTGGTCACTCTTCTATTGAATTAATATAAATTCACTTGAACGTGTCAAGCTTAGGATTACGAAGTTAATTCCCCAAATTAGATATCTTTCATATGAATAAAGATTAAGAAAGCCCAAATTGCATTCACTGGAAAGGCGAAGAGTTAGGGGTGACATGATTGAGGTTTACAAGTGGATGAATGGATATAACACAGGTTATATTAATGGAGAATTAAAAGTATCAACACAAGACAGAATGCGAAACAATTGGAATCAATTTGATAAGTTTAGATTTAGGAAAGACTTAGCAAATACTGGTTCTGTAACAGGGTTGTTGATTTGTAAAACCAATTACCTCGAAACGCAGTGGAGGTTTGGTTCGTTGATTTTTTCAAGCGTGGGTTGGACATGTATATGAGTGAGATTGGGTGGTTATAAATAGGAGCTGCCTCGTATGGACCAATAGGCCTTCAGCAGTTACCTTTGTTCTTATGTATTATGCAGTAATTAGTTCAACAAATCAACAACCGAACCAGTATTTATCAAGGTCTTTCCTAAATCTAAACATATCCATTTTTTCGAGTTCAATTTTGTTTTGATTCCTTTATTACCCTATAAATATCCCCCTTTTGTTAGTCTCATTCATCAACTTGTAAACCTTTAATATGTCACCACTAATTTTTCACCTGATTTTAGTATTCATTGCCTTCTTTATTCAGAGCAGACCTTTAGCGAAACATATGAAAGGTTGTAGTACTATGACAAGAAGTAAAAATTTCCAGTTAAATACATGAACTCAAAACAAATATCGATGTAATGGAAATATATTGCATGAACAGCTAAGATTTAGAGAAGACAGAGGTAAATACTAATAACAAATTTCTATCTCTCTGCATTAAAAAATTCGAAGGCACATTATACAATCAATTCTTTTAAATCTTTATTAAAAAATCATATACATTTTTATATTTAAAATTGTATATAGGGATTTAAACTTTCATTTTTCATAATAATTTCCCTAAATTAAGATAACTTTTCGTCTGGAGTTTTGGTCGTTGTGTTTGATCAATCTTGGCTTTTTGCATGAATCCTCGGGATTGTTACAGTCTTCTTTTCTAGCTCGCTTTTTGGGCTGCAAGTATTCGTTGCGGTTTCGCTCACAATTTTTTATCGCCATATCAAATGAAGTGCAGGGAGTTTGCTTATTACTTTTGATGGAATCATTCAAAGTAATGATCTTCATATCAAGGCTTGTGACCAGCGTACCATTTCTTCTTTTCATTGGTACATCTGTAGACTGATTTTGTTCATCACTTATTTTGGCCTTATTGTCGATTACGACCTTTTCCACCTTCTGTTGGTAATTTGCCTGTGAGCTTGGAGTCTTTTTTATTGGAGCACATACTCTTTGTGGCCGAGTTGGTTTGCGAATGCAACATTCGTATAGAATTTCTGCCATGCCGTTCTATATCAGACCTGTTGCGTTGAAGGAAAATCTATTATTTTTCTTAATATCGGTTAGAATTCACCGACAAATGAATAATGACTCTCCGAGATATGTTTTGGCCAAATATTGAAGAACACGTAAATTATGCGTCCACAAACGTATTGTCAGAGGTAGACTGAATAATTTAAGGAGCTGATTCCTTTTATATACATCACAAGAGTTATATAAGTGAGGTGACTGACCTGCACCTGAATACAAATATTAATAACATAGTGATTTTAAATAAATTTACGGGCTCATAATAGTCGGTGCTACATCAACACTTCGTCCTTAGTAGCTAAATCTGAAACTACAACAACATTGAATTTAATAGTGTAATAAATATATCAACGGATAACCCAAAACGATCGAAGGATATAAATTGGACAACTGTTGATTATCGACATGTATGGATAACATGGAGAGAGAGAGAGAGAGAGAGAGAGAGAGAGAGAGAGAGAGAGAGAGAGAGAGAGAGAGAGAGAGAGAGAGAGAGAGAGAGATTACAAGATACGAGCTAGATAATGTTGAAATTGTGAAAGGGATCTGAGAGTTATGATTAGTAAGAACTCAAAACAAAATGATCAATGCATGAATGTTCGTAATAAGGCAAATAGGACACTGGGATTCATTAATCGAGGAGTTAGTAACAAGACACCTGATGTGGTTCTTCTGCTATATCTTGCTCTGGTTATGCCCAATTAAGATTATGCAGTTCAGTTTTGGTCGCCGTACTATAGAATGGATATAAATTTACTTGAACGTGTCCAACGTAGGATGACTAAGTTAAACCCCCAAATTAGAAATCTTTCATATGAAGAAAGATTAACAAAGCTTAAATTGCATTCACTGGAAAGGCGTGGTTGTGAATAGGAGCTGTCTTGTATGGGCCTATAGGCCTTCGGTACTCTCCTTTCTTCTTATGTTCTGATATTAATAAGATACAAGTTACATGGTTTTGAGATTGCCGAAGGGATCTGAGAGTTATGATTAGTAACAATTTAAAACCAAAGAGCAATGCATGAATGTTTGCAATATGGCTAATAGGACACTGTGATTTATAAATCAAAGCGTTAGAAACAAGACATCTGATGTTGTTCTTCAGGTATATCTTGCTATAGTTTAGCCCCATTTAGAATATGCATTTCAGTTTTGGTCACCCATCTATTGAGTTAATATAAATTCACTTGAACGTGTCAAGCTTAGGATTACGAAGTTAATTCCCCAAATTAGAAATCTTTCATATGAATAAAGATTAAGAAAGCCCAAATTGCATTCACTGGAAAGGCGAAGAGTTAGGGGTGACATGATTGAGGTTTACAAGTGGATGAATGGATATAACACAGGTTATATTAATGGAGTATTAAAAGTATCAACACAAGACAGAATGCGAAACAATTGGACTCAATTTGATAAGTTTAGATTTAGGAAAGACTTAGCAAATACTGGTTCTGTAACAGGGTTGTTGATTTGTAAAACCAATTACCTCGAAACGCAGTGGAGGTTTGGTTCTTCGATTTTTTCAAGCGTGGGTTGGACATGTATATGAGTGAGATTGGGTGGTTATAAATAGGAGCTGCCTCGTATGGACCAATAGGCCTTCAGCAGTTTCCTTTGTTCTTATGTATTATGCAGTAATTTGTTCAACAAATCAACAACCGAACCAGTATTTATCAAGGTCTTTCCTAAATCTAAACATATCCATTTTTTCGAGTTCAATTTTGTTTTGATTCCTTTAATACCCTATAAATATCCCCCTTTTGTTAGTCTCATTCATCAACTTGTAAACCTCTAATATGTCACCACTAATTTTTCACCTGATTTTAGTATTCATTGCCTTCTTTATTCAGAGCAGACCTTTAGCGAAACATATGAAAGGTTGTAGTACTATGACAAGAAGTAAAAATTTCCAGTTAAATACATGAACTCAAAACAAATATCGATGTAATGGAAATATATTGCATGAGCAGCTAAGATTTAGAGAAGACAGAGGTAAATACTAATAACAAATTTCTATCTCTCTGCATTAAAAAATTCGAAGGCACATTATACAATCAATTCTTTTAAATCTTTATTAAAAAATCATATACATTTTTATATTTAAAATTGTATATAGGGATTTAAACTTTCATTTTTCATAATAATTTCCCTAAATTAAGATAACTTTTCGTCTGGAGTTTTGGTCGTTGTGTTTGATCAATCTTGGCTTTTTGCATGAATCCTCGGGATTGTTACAGTCCTCTTTTCTAGCTCGCTTTTTGGGCTGCAAGTATTCGTTGCGGTTTCGCTCACAATTTTTTATGGCCATATCAAATGAAGTGCAGGGAGTTTGCTTATTACTTTTGATGGAATCATTCAAAATAATGATCTTCTTATCAAGGCTTGTGACCAGCGTACCATTTCTTCTTTTCATTGGTACATCTGTAGACTGATTTTGTTCATCACTTGTTTTGGCCTTATTGTCGATTACGACCTTTTCCACCTTCTGTTGGTAATTTGCCTGTGAGCTTGGAGTCTTTTTTATTGGAGCACATACTCTTTGTGGCCGAGTTGGTTTGCGAATGCAACATTCGTATAGAATTTCTGCCATGCCGTTCTATATCAGACCTGTTGCGTTGAAGGAAAATCTATTATTTTTCTTAATATCAGTTAGAATTCACCGACAAATGAATAATGACTCTCCGAGATATGTTTTGGCCAAATATTGAAGAACACGTAAATTATGCGTCCACAAACGTATTGTCAGAGGTAGACTGAATAATTTAAGGAGCTGATTCCTTTTATATATATCACAAGAGTTATATAATTGAGGTGACTGACCTGCACCTGAATACAAATATTAATAACAATAGTGATTTTAAATAAATTTACGGGCTCATAATAGTCGGTGCTACATCAACACTTCGTCCTTAGTAGCTAAATCTGAAACTACAACAACATTGAATGTAATAGTGTAATAAATATACCAACGAATAACCCAAAACGATCGAAGGATATAAATTGGACAACTGTTGATTATCGACATGTATGGATAACATGGAGAGAGAGAGAGAGAGAGAGAGAGAGAGAGAGAGAGAGAGAGAGAGAGAGAGAGAGAGAGAGAGAGAGAGAGAGAGAGAGAGAGAGAGAGAGAGAGATGTTACAAGATACGAGCTAGATAATGTTGAAATTGTGAAAGGGATCTGAGTGTTATGATTAGTAAGAACTCAAAACAAAATGATCAATGCATGAATGTTCGTAATAAGGCAAATAGGACACTGGGATTCATTAATCGAGGAGTTAGTAACAAGACACCTGATGTGGTTCTTCTGCTATATCTTGCTCTGGTTAGGCCCAATTAAAATTATGCAGTTCAGTTTTGGTCGCCGTACTATAGAATGGATATAAATTTACCTGAACGTGTCCAACGTAGGATGACTAAGTTAAACCCCCAAATTAGAAATCTTTCATATGAAGAAAGATTATCAAAGCTTAAATTGCATTCACTGGAAAGGTGTGGTAAAAACTCCAGGCAGTATTTCTCCTTTTAATTGACTTCAATAAATTAAAGTTTATCTTATTTTTTCTTAGTAGGTAAGAAATTGAGTGGACTGTATGTACTTGTTAAAACTGCCTGAAATTAATCTCACATAAATTGGGGGGACAATTTGTAGCTTAAACCACTTTGTAATGGCTCCTTCTTAAACTACAAATTGTTTACCTAAGTTTAATTATATTATTTTATCATACCACATATGGTGGTCTAATCTACTATTATTTCAACAATTATTACTAGTGATGAATACTACTACTACAATATAACTAGAATGGCCTTATCTGAGCCTGTAGTAAGGGCCCGCTAAGGCTGTGTCATGTTAGCATCTATGTGGGTGTGGCCCTGTGCCTCATGGTGCCAATGGCGGCTGTGGAGGCCTTCAAGGCTGGCAACAGCTAGGTACATGTGCATAGTTCTACTGCTCAGCTACTTGCTGTTCCAAGTCACAATTTACCTGTTTGGGATGCAAGGAGTTAATATATGTTCCCTGAACATATCAATACAGGTATAACATGGTATGTGAGGGCTGTAAAATGGGGTACACGTACATGGTGTTGGTGTTGTTCATATATCATAACCGACTATACCCTTTGATATTAAGCAGTGCACTAGAATAATAAACAAATACTTGGTAAGCCGGATACAATCGTTGTTGTAGTTGTTGATAGGCTGTGTTGTTGGTTGTTGACACGTAAATAGGTGTCTAGGTGTTAAACCAACTCTGGAGCCATGTGTGCAGCGTAAGGCTGCTTTGTTATTGTTTACGTGTGAGCGTGGCGTCTGTAAGAGACGCTGGCTTTGTGTACTGTTCCAATATTTTGGTTCCACTTCTAAGTTAAATTTACGTTAACAAGGGAATCAAGCTATATTTTGGTGTTAATAATTATATTCAGTCTTATTGAACACTTTTTTATTCAATTTAGACATTAAACTGTTGTATGAACAGTGGTTTAATAATGTAAATACTGCGGCGACGTCGATGACGTCACGGAGTCTCCCATTCTCTAATTTTAAGAGGATACTGTTAAGGGAAGACTATACTATTTGTGTATGAGTGTGTCGGTTTCCCGACATAATTCCGGGGGGGAAGAACACGGGTCGAAGTCCCGGTAAGGACTGCGATCACTTTATTCTTCTCCTTCAGAATTATAATGCTGATTTAATTTGAGTTTACATTGTTGAGCTGCAGTCCTTTGGGGACGTATGTCCCGTACTGGCGTATCGGGTGCTGGAAGTCGCTGTACGTCTTCGTTCCTGGCCAGTTCTAAAGGAACTAATTTCTCTAAAGTTTTGAGAGTAGTGTTGCCTCGGCATTTCACTTTCACTATTCTCAAGATGCCCTGGCTGTCTGGATGAACAGAGACTATTTGACCTAAAGGCCACTCTGAGCGTGGTCCATCACTATCCACCAGAACTATGTCACCAGGGTTCAAGTTAATTCTGTTGTAGGGGTTGTTTGCCCCGTAATGATACTCTCTCAGAGCTGTAAGGTATTCTCGAGTCCATACGTCATTCCACCGACTTATCACCCTTGATAGATGTTTGAAACGTTGAACCAAATCACTCTCTTGGACATATGAAGGATCCTCTGGTTCCTCGTCCGTAAGGGACACAAGTGTTTTGAGAGGTCTACCATACATCAAATGAGCTGGACTTAATGGTTCACGCTGCAAAACATCATCAGAGAGGTAGGTAAGTGGTCGGTTATTGACTCGTGCTTCTATCTCTATGACTACTGTTTGAAGCTCCTGCAGGTCAATCTTTTGGCGGTGTAGGGTTTTCCGTAGAGAACGTTTTACCGTACCAACCATGCGTTCATAGAAGCCTCCGTGCCATGGTGCTCTGGGAGGTATGAATTTCCAATGGCACTGCCGTTGATTTAGGGCTGTGCGTACCTTTGGATGTGTCCAGATTTTCCTCAGACATGCTTCTCCTGCCACTAAGTTGGACCCATTGTCTGAGATCATTAACTTAGGACAGGATCTACGTGAAGCAAACCTGCGGAAAGCCTGTAAGAATGCTTCGGCACTCATATCGGGAGTCACTTCTAGATGGACTGCCCTTGTTGTGGCACAAGTAAAAAGACAGATGTAAGCTTTTACTGGTTTCTTGTCTTTAGTGCCTGTAAGTGTTAGTGCTCCTGTGAAATCTACTCCTGTAGTCTCAAAGGGACGAATATGTACGACTCGTTCCTTCGGAAGTGGAGGTGGGCCAGGATATGGACACACTCTGGCATCGTATCTCCGGCAAACAACACAGGATTTGATTATTGATTTTACTGTCTGTCTACCTTGGGGTAGCCAGTACTGTTGTCTTAAGTCTGTGAGAGTATCTAATACCCCACCATGCAGAGTGCAGTATTTGTGTATATGTAACACAATTAGTTTGCTTACTATGTGGTGACGAGGGAGCAATATTGGATTTTTTGCTTCCAAATCTATGTCAGCGTGCTGTAAGCGGCCTCCGCATCTGATTATGTTATAATTGTCAGTGTCTAACCAGAGACCCAGATCACGTTGTAGCTTCTTTGGAACATTGTCAAATTCTGTCCCGAATGTGTCGATCTGAGCTCTTTTGACCCAATACCTTAGGGCATTAGGGAATTTATGCTTGATTCCTATTTTCTTTAGAAAATCAAACACTACTTGGGTGACACCTATAAGTTTGTTCAGTTCAGAGTACCGAGTAGGATCAATTACCAAAGTCCGAGGTGGTTCTGGGTTCTCAGTGGGAACAGTAACATTGGTCACAATGACTTGTGGCTTTTGTTCAGGCCACTGGTCGCTGATTAGCCACTGAGGTCCATTGAACCACATCTCTGCCTTTGTTAATTGCCGTAAAGTCAGTCCTCGGGAGAGATAGTCAGCTGGATTCTCTTTTGTGGGTACATATCTTAGTTTATACCCTGCTGACAACTCTCGTATTTCCTTAACGCGGTTACTCACGTAAGGATTCTTACTGTTATTGTTCTTAACCCACTGTAGTACTGCCTCATTATCTGACCAAACTACTGTTTCTTTAAAGTGGATGTGGCGTAAGGCCTTGATCAAATAATGAGCCAATCTTACTCCTAACAGTAAGGCTGTTAATTCCAGTTGTGGCAGTGATCTTTTCTTTAAAGGTGCCACTCTGGCCTTTGATGTGAGCAAATTGGCTTGCCCATTTGTGACCAGGTAAGCTACTGTTCCATAAGCCTTTCCTGAGGCATCACAGAATACATGTAGCTTAATTGGTTCTTTTTCATTTACTACTGTGTTCCTGGGGAACTTGACAGACTCTAGGGTACTTAAATCTTTTACTAAACCTTGCCATTTTTCTTGTAGGGCAGGTGTTAGAAGATCATCCCAGCCTATCTTTTGTTGCCAACATTCCTGTATTATCAACTTCCCATTAATCAGTACTGGGCTTAATAGTCCTAATGGGTCGAAGGGTTTGCTGACTTGTGATAGTAATTTTCTCATTGTTAAGTTAGTGGTATCAGGCTCCACTGACTTGATTGTCAACTGATCTGTTGTCGTGTTCCATTCGACACCTAGTACCTTTGTCATCTCGGGTACCTGGTAATCGGGAAATTCAGTTGAGATCAGTTGATTTAATTTTTCATTGTTAGAGACCCAAGATTGGAGAGGCATATTGGCTCCCATTAATTCTCGATTGGCCTCATGGTATATGTCCAACAGTTTACTTTCACTGTTGGTTGTACCTTGAAAATTATCCACATACAGGTTTTTGCTAATTTCCGTCTTGTTTGGGCTATTGGACTTCTTCAAGTGCGTATCCAAGGTAGCTTGGAGCAGAAAAGGAGATGACGTGGCGCCAAAAAGGACAGAGGCAAACCGGTAAGTGATTAATTCACTGTTCGGATCGTTAGGATCCTTAATCCATAGGAACTTTGTGTAGTTCCGGTCTTCTTCTTGAAGACCTACCCTAAGGAATGCCTTGCTGATGTCGGCCGTATATGCATAAGTCCCAATACGGAACTTTAACAGCACGTCGTAAAGCCTTTGTGTTAGGCTAGGGCCAGTTTGAAGACAGTCGTTTAACGAAACACTACTCGGCCTCATTTTAGCACTGCAATTAAATACTATCCGTAATGGGGTAGTTGCAGAATTCTTCTGTACACAATGATGTGGTAAGTAGTGACCTTCCTTTGGGTTATCATTTGTAACAACTTCGATAAATTTGTCATCGAGTTGCTTCTGTATTATTTCATGGTACAACTTCAAGTTCTCAGGTTGTCTTTGTAAGCGCAACACCTGTGATCTCAATTGGTTTTGTGCCATAAAATGGTTGACGGGTAGCTGAGGGTGATTCAGCTTCCATGGTAGCCTGACCCAGTATTGATTATCTCTGTATATAACTGAGTCCAGGTATTGTTTGTAAGTCCAGTCATCATCTGGGCTAGGTTGTTCAGGGACAATGCCGAGAGTTGCCAGGTCCCATAACTTGTGTACAGGGGGATCAAGCTCTTCCTCGGACATGTCTCTGAGTTGCAGTGGAGACTGGTCTCCTAGTCATGCAACCATTACTGGGTTGGCATGTTGGTGTTCTACAGGTGCGGGTTGGTTTAGCCGTAATACAGGGCCTGTTAGCAAATAGCCACCTGCAGATGGTAACACGTTCATACCGTGTTTGTATTCCTTTCCTTTGATAAACTTATGGTAGACATCTGATCCCATAAGGATTCCAATATTGGAAAGGTTATCTGTTGTGATTTTATCAGCCAAATGAATTCCCCTTTTTTCTAGGAATTTGGCTGTTGTCCCCAGACCATATACATATAGATCTGTTGGGAATCTATCTACTACTAGAGCTTGTACATTTTGTTCGTAACCTCCTAATCGTACTTTGGGTTGTACTACCTTGAAAACTCGGGCTCCTGAGTCAGTCAGGAATCCTGCTATGTTTATTCGTGTCTCCTCTACAGGTGTAAGTTTCAGGGTATCTACCAACTCTTTGGATATAAAGGTCAATTGGGACCCTTGATCAAATAATCCACGTACGGTGGCTTTGTTCTCTCCATTTCTAATGATCAATCGTGCAGTAGGTAGAGCTGATTTATGTTTAGACCTTGTTGAGAAAACACTTATGTCAGGTAGCACAGTACAAAGCTGTACTGAGGTGTTAGTTCCTTCCTCCTCCTGTGGTTTGGCAGACTTTGTACTTGAATCCCCACAAAGTGCTGTATGGTGTTGACCCTTATGGCACCTATAACAGGTGCGTATTGTTGATGTGCAGCTGTCGGGATGATGTTCCCTTATACACTTGGTACATCTATGTATCTCCTTGAGTCGTTTTATGCGTGTTGCACGATCGGGGTATCGTCTGCAATTGTACATGGAATGTGATTGTTCACAGAACAGACATGGTCTCCAGACGTTAACAGTATCTTGAGGAGTCACCGATTTGGGTGACGCGTTACCTGTAGGTTTGGAGGTACCAACTGCGTATGTGCCCACACTGCCTTGTCTCCACTTTGGAGAGGGAGAAGTTGTTTTAGATTTGTTTGGAGTACTGTTTGTACTCTGTTGTTTACTATTAGTAGTAGACGAAGGTTTAGATGTCGCTTTTCATCTGGGATAACTCTTTCTCGTTCTATGATGGTTTGTAACCCCTTTGTAATCTCTGTTACTGTCAGATATGACTTTCCATACAACACAAACAACTTATCCAGGATGTCCCTGGGTAATTTGCGAGTCATATGGACTTGGATTATCCAGTCTGATTCATCCAAGTTTACTTTATTTTTAAGTGCCTTAAGCAAAGACTCAAGCTCCAATCTAAAGGCTTGGAGTGAGACTGCTGTATTATTTGGATGTTTAATATCTAACAGCTTCTGGGTTAAAATTCTGATAGTCCTTTCAGGCTTCGCATAGTTGTCCTTGAGTAGTTGTACAGCATTGTCATAATCGTCATCTGTGTGATTCAGATTACAGACTACCTGAAAGGCTTCATCCTTCAAGACACTCTGTAAATACGTAAACTTTGTCGTCTTTGGTACATTGACATTAGAATCCACAGAATCGACAAATTTGCTCCAGAAATTGTCCCAATTCTCGTCCTCTGTTCCAGAAAAAGTTGGAAGACTGAGTGATGGTAATTTGACTTCTGGTGCTGTCTGATTCTGGGTAGTTGTAGCTGCAACATTTATATTGGCCTTATGGGCGTCTATCAAATCTTCATAACGTTGTATTGTTCAAACATTGCATCTTCATAATCAGAGTGTTCTTGGAGAATGTTGTTCATCGTATCTTCATCAATACTAGAATTGTTCAGTAAATCTTGATACTGTTTCATTTGTTGCAACACACGGTCATATTTGTTCCGTGTAAGCTTAACCCTTAAACTGCGCATGGAGTGATATATAACGCCCTGAGTAACATGTCCGACGGTGCGGCCATGGCGTATATATACGCCATAGGGTGCCATTCCCGATTCAAATGGCCCGCGGCTACACGGGGTTCACAGTAGCTTCCTCAGGGTCTTGTAAACAGACGCAATTTAAAAAAAAAAATCGTGGGCAATATTCTCAGGTGTGAGAGGCACAGTACTGTTGGAGCAAACAAGGCTGGCGCACGCAGCATGAGCGATCAGCATTGCTGTTCAGCTTGGACACAGCATCACGAAAAATGTCAAAATAAATATATAAAACTGTTATTATTTAGTGATGACAATATTACGATGACCCGTGACTGTGATATAAATAACCAGGGNTGTGAGAGTTATGATAGTAAGAACTCAAAACAAAATGATCAATGCATGAATGTTCGTAATAAGGCAAATAGGACACTGGGATTCATTAATCGAGGAGTTAGTAACAAGACACCTGATGTGGTTCTTCTGCTATATCTTGCTCTGGTTATGCCCAATAGATTATGCAGTTCAGTTTTGGTCGCCGTACTATAGATGGATATAAATTTACTTGAACGTGTCCAACGTAGGATGACTAAGTTAAAACCCCAAATTAGAAATCTTTCATATGAAGAAAGATTAACAAAGCTTCAATTGCATTCACTGGAAAGGCGTGGTTGTGAATAGGAGCTGTCTCGTATGGGCCAATAGGCCTTCGGTACTCTCCTTTGTTCTTATGTTCTTATATTATTAAGATACAAGTTAGATGGTTTTGAGATTGCCGAAGGGATCTGAGAGTTATGAATAGTAACAATTGAAAACCAAAGAGCAATGCATGAATGTTTGTAATATGGCTAATAGGACACTGTGATTTATTAATCAAAGCGTTAGAACAAGACATCTGATGTTGTTCTTCAGGTATATCTTGCTATAGTTTGGTCCCATTTAGAATATGCAGTTCAGTTTTGGTCACCTTCTATTGAATTAATATAAATTGACTTGAACATGTCAAGCTTAGGATTACGAAGTTAATTCCCCAAATTAGATATCTTTCATACGAATAAAGATTAAGAAAGCCCAAATTGCATTCACTGGAAAGGCGAAGAGTTAGGGGTGACATGATTGAGGTTTACAAGTGGATGAATGGATATAACACAGGTTATATTAATGGAGTATTAAAAGTATCAACACAAGACAGAATGCGAAACAATTGGAATCAATTAGATAAGTTTAGATTTAGGAAAGACTTAGCAAATACTGGTTCTGTAACAGGTTGTTGATTGTAAAAACCAATTACCTCGAAACGCAGTGGAGGTTTGGTTCTTCGATTTTTTCAAGCGTGGGTTGGACATGTATATGAGTGAGATTGGGTGGTTATAAATAGGAGCTGCCTCGTATGGACCAATAGGCCTTCAGCAGTTACCTTTGTTCTTATGTATTATGCAGTAATTTGTTCAACAAATCAACAACCGAACCAGTATTTATCAAGGTCTTTCCTAAATCTAAACATATCCATTTTTTCGAGTTCAATTGTTTTGATTTTCCTTTAATACCTATAAATATCCCCCTTTGTTAGTCTCATTCATCAACTTGTAAACCTCTAATATGTCACACACTAATTTTTCACCTGATTTTAGTATTTATGCCTTCTTTATTCAGAGCAGACCTTTAGCGAAACATATGAAAGGTTGTAGTACTATGACAAGAAGTAAAAATTTCCAGTTAAATACATGAACTCAAACAAATATCGATGTAATGGAAATATATTGCATGAGCAGCTAAGATTTAGAGAAGACAGAGGTAAATACTAATAACAAATTTCTATCTCTCTGCATTAAAAAATTCGAAGGCACATTATACAATCAATTCTTTTAAATCTTATTAAAAATCATATACATTTTTTATATTTAAAATTGTATATAGGGATTTAAACTTTCATTTTTCATAATAATTTCCCTAAATTAAGATAACTTTTCGTCTGGAGTTTTGGTCGTTGTGTTTGATCAATCTTGGCTTTTTGCATGAATCCTCGGGATTGTTACAGTCCACCTTTTCTAGCTCGCTTTTTGGGCTGCAAGTATTCGTGCGTTTCGCTCACAATTTTTTATCGCCATATCAAATGAAGTGCAGGGAGTTTGCTTGTTACTTTGATGGAATCATTCAAAGTAATGATCTTCTTATCAAGGCTTGTGACCAGTGTACCATTTCTTCTTTTCATTGGTACATCTGAAGACTGATTTTGTTCATCACTTGTTTTGGCCTTATTGTCGATTGTCCACCTTTTCCACCTTCTGTTGGTAATTTGCCTGTGAGCTGGAGTCTTTTTTATTGGAGCACATACTCTTTGTGGCCGAGTTGGTTTGCGAATGCAACATTCGTATAGAATTTCTGCCATGCCGTTCTATATCAGACCTGTTGCGTTGAAGGAAAATCTATTATTTTTCTTAATATCGGTTAGAATTCACCGACAAATGAATAATGACTCTCGAGATGTTTTGGCCAAATATTGAAGAACACGTATTATGCGCCACAAACGTATTGTCAGAGGTAGACTGAATAATTTAAGGAGCTGATTCCTTTTATATACATCACAAGAGTTATATAAGTGAGGTGACTGACCTGTACCTGAATACAAATATTAATAACAATAGTGATTTTAAATAAATTTACGGGCTCATAATAGTCGGTGCTACATCAACACTTCGTCCTTAGTAGCTAAATCTGAAACTACAACGACATTGAATTTAATAGTGTAATAAATTTATCAACGGATAACCCAAAACGATCGAAGGATATAAATTGGACACTGTTGATTATCGACATGTATGGTTAACATGGAGAGAGAGAGAGAGACAGAGAGAGAGAGAGAGAGAGAGAGAGAGAGAAGAGAGAGAGAGAGAGAGAGAGAGAGAGAGAGAGAGAGAGAGAGAGAGAGAGAGAGAGAGATGTTACAAGATACGAGCTAGATAATGTTGAAATTGTGAAAGGGATCTGAGAGTTATGATTAGTAAGAACTCAAAACAAAATGATCAATGCATGAATGTTCGTAATAAGGCAAATAGGACACTGGGATTCATTAATCGAGGAGTTAGTAACAAGACACCTGATGTGGTTCTTCTGCTATATCTTGCTCTGGTTATGCCCAATTAAGATTATGCAGTTCAGTTTTGGTCGCCGTACTATAGAATGGATATAAATTTACTTGAACGTGTCCAACGTAGGATGACTAAGTTAAACCCCCAAATTAGAAATCTTTCATATGAAGAAAGATTAACAAAGCTTCAATTGCATTCACTGGAAAGGCGTGGTTGTGAATAGGAGCTGTCTCGTATGGGCCAATAGGCCTTCGGTACTCTCCTTTGTTCTTATGTTCTTATATTATTAAGATACAAGTTAGATGGTTTTGAGATTGCCGAAGGGATCTGAGAGTTTTGAATAGTAACAATTTAAAACCAAAGAGCAATGCATGAATGTTTGTAATATGGCTAATAGGATACTGTGATTTATTAATCAAAGCGTTAGAAACAAGACATCTGATGTTGTTCTTCAGGTATATCTTGCTATAGTTTGGTCCCATTTAGAATATGCAGTTCAGTTTTGGTCACCCTTCTATTGAATTAATATAAATTGACTTGAACATGTCAAGCTTAGGATTACGAAGTTAATTCCCCAAATTAGATATCTTTCATATGAATAAAGATTAAGAAAGCCCAAATTGCATTCACTGGAAAGGCGAAGAGTTAGGGGTGACATGATTGAGGTTTACAAGTGGATGAATGGATATAACACAGGTTATATTAATGGAGTATTAAAAGTATCAACACAAGACAGAATGCGAAACAATTGGAATCAATTAGATAAGTTTAGATTTAGGAAAGACTTAGCAAATACTGGTTCTGTAACAGGGTTGTTGATTTGTAAAACCAATTACCTCGAAACGCAGTGGAGGTTTGGTTCTTCGATTTTTTCAAGCGTGGGTTGGACATGTATATGAGTGAGATTGGGTGGTTATAAATAGGAGCTCCCTCGTATGGACCAATAGGCCTTCAGCAGTTACCTTTGTTCTTATGTATTATGCAGTAATTTGTTCAACAAATCAACAACCGAACCAGTATTTATCAAGGTCTTTCCTAAATCTAAACATATCCATTTTTTCGAGTTCAATTTTGTTTTGATTCTTTTAATACCCTATAAATATCCCCCTTTTGTTAGTCTCATTCATCAACTTGTAAACCTCTAATATGTCACCACTAATTTTTCACCTGATTTTAGTATTTATTGCCTTCTTTATTCAGAGCAGACCTTTAGCGAAACATATGAAAGGTTGTAGTACTATGACAAGAAGTAAAAATTTCCAGTTAAATACATGAACTCAAAACAAATATCGATGTAATGGAAATATATTGCATGAGCAGCTAAGATTTAGAGAAGACAGAGGTAAATACTAATAACAAATTTCTATCTCTCTGCATTAAAAAATTCGAAGGCACATTATACAATCAATTCTTTTAAATCTTTATTAAAAAATCATATACATTTTTTATATTTAAAATTGTATATAGGGATTTAAACTTTCATTTTTCATAATAATTTCCCTAAATTAAGATAACTTTTCGTCTGGAGTTTTGGTCGTTGTGTTTGATCAATCTTGGCTTTTTGCATGAATCCTCGGGATTGTTACAGTCCACTTTTCTAGCTCGCTTTTTGGGCTGCAAGTATTCGTTGCGGTTTCGCTCACAATTTTTTATCGCCATATCAAATGAAGTGCAGGGAGTTTGCTTGTTACTTTTGATGGAATCATTCAAAGTAATGATCTTCTTATCAAGGCTTGTGACCAGTGTACCATTTCTTCTTTTCATTGGTACATCTGAAGACTGATTTTGTTCATCACTTGTTTTGGCCTTATTGTCGATTACGACCTTTTCCACCTTCTGTTGGTAATTTGCCTGTGAGCTTGGAGTCTTTTTTATTGGAGCACATACTCTTTGTGGCCGAGTTGGTTTGCGAATGCAACATTCGTATAGAATTTCTGCCATGCCGTTCTATATCAGACCTGTTGCGTTGAAGGAAAATCTATTATTTTTCTTAATATCGGTTAGAATTCACCGACAAATGAATAATGACTCTCCGAGATATGTTTTGGCCAAATATTGAAGAACACGTAAATTATGCGTCCACAAACGTATTGTCAGAGGTAGACTGAATAATTTAAGGAGCTGATTCCTTTTATATACATCACAAGAGTTATATAAGTGAGGTGACTGACCTGTACCTGAATACAAATATTAATAACAATAGTGATTTTAAATAAATTTACGGGCTCATAATAGTCGGTGCTACATCAACACTTCGTCCTTAGTAGCTAAATCTGAAACTACAACAACATTGAATTTAATAGTGTAATAAATTTATCAACGGATAACCCAAAACGATCGAAGGATATAAATTGGACAACTGTTGATTATCGACATGTATGGTTAACATGGAGAGAGAGAGAGAGAGAGAGAGAGAGAGAGAGAGAGAGAGAGAGAGGAGAGAGAGAGAGAGAGAGAGAGAGAGAGAGAGAGAGAGAGAGAGGAGAGAGAGAGAGAGAGAGAGAGAGAGAGAGAGAGATGTTACAAGATACGAGCTAGATAATGTTGAAATTGTGAAAGGGATCTGAGAGTTATGATTAGTAAGAACTCAAAACAAAATGATCAATGCATGAATGTTCGTAATAAGGCAAATAGGACACTGGGATTCATTAATCGAGGAGTTAGTAACAAGACACCTGATGTGGTTCTTCTGCTATATCTTGCTCTGGTTATGCCCAATTAAGATTATGCAGTTCAGTTTTGGTCGCCGTACTATAGAATGGATATAAATTTACTTGAACGTGTCCAACGTAGGATGACTAAGTTAAACCCCCAAATTAGAAATCTTTCATATGAAGAAAGATTAACAAAGCTTCAATTGCATTCACTGGAAAGGCGTGGTGTGAATAGGAGCTGTCTCGTATGGGCCAATAGGCCTTCGGTACTCTCCTTTGTTCTTATGTTCTTATATTATTAAGATACAAGTTAGATGGTTTGAGATTGCCGAAGGGATCTGAGAGTTATGAATAGTAACAATTGAAAACCAAAGAGCAATGCATGAATGTTTGTAATATGGCTAATAGACACTGTGATTAAGAAAGAACATAAGAACATAAGAACAAGGCAGCTGCAGAAGGCCTATTGGCCCATACGAGGCAGCTCCTATTTATAACCACCCAATCCCACTCATATACATGTCCAACCCATGCTTGAAACAATCGAGGGACCCCACCTCCACAATGTTACGCGGCAATTGGTTCCACAAATCAACAACCCTGTTACTGAACCAGTATTTACCCAAGTCTTTCCTAAATCTAAACTTATCCAATTTATACCCATTGTTTCGCGTTCTGTCCTGTGTTGATACTTTCAATACCCTATTAATATCCCCTTTGTTATGTCCATTCATCCACTTGTAAACCTCTATCATGTCACCCCTAACTCTTCGCCTTTCCAGTGAATGCAATTAAGCTTTGTTAATCTTTCTTCATATGAAAGATTTCTAATTTGGGGAATTAACTTAGTCATCCTACGCTGGACACGTTCAAGTGAATTTATATCCATTCTATAATATGGCGACCAAAACTGAACTGCATAATCTAAATGGGGCCTAACCAGAGCAAGATATAGCTTGAGAACCACACCAGGTGTCTTGTTACTTACGCTGCGATTAATAAATCCGAGTGTCCTATTTGCCTTATTACGAACATTTATGCATTGATCCTTTTGTTTTAAATTCTTACTAATTATAACTCCCAGATCCCTTTCGCAATCCGACTTCGCAATCTCAACACCATCTAGCTCGTATCTTGTAACTCTATCATCATTACCTAGCCTCAGAACTTTACATTTATCAGCATTAAACTGCATCTGCCAGTCCTTTGACCATTTCAAAACCCTATCTAGATCAACTTGAAGTGATAGTGAGTCCTCCTCCGAATTAATTTCCCTACCGATTTTCGTATCATCGGCAAATTTGCAAATGTTGCTACTCAAACCTGAATCTAAATCATTTATATATATTATAAACAACAGAGGTCCCAGACAGAGCCTTGAGGCACTCCACTTACAACATTTTCCCACTCTGACTTGACTCCATTTATACTAACTCTCTGTTTCCTTTGGTATAGCCATGCCCTAATCCAGCTTAATATAGCACCCCCAATACCATGAGCCTCTATCTTTTTAATCAGTCTTTCATGTGGCACTGTATCGAAAGCTTTGCTAAAGTCAAGGTACACAACATCACAATCCTTACCACTATCAACTGCCTCAACTATGCTAGAATAAAAAGATAACAAATTTGTTAAACATGAACGGCCATTTATAAAACCATGTTGCGACTCAATTATTAATTTATGTTTTTCAAGATGAAGACGAATTTTATTTGCTATTATAGATTCGAGTAACTTTCCCACAATAGACGTTAGGCTAATTGGTCGATAGTTAGACGCAAGTGATCTATCTCCTTTCTTAAAAACTGGTATCACATTAGCAACTTTCCAAAACTCTGGCACTGTGCCTGACTCTATTGATTTATTAAATATGATTGACAGTGGGTCACAAAGCTCCTCTTTGCATTCTTTCAGCACTCTGGCAAACACTTCATCCGGCCCTGGGGATTTGTTTGGTTTGAGTTTTACTATTTGTTTAAGAACATCCTCCCTGGTAACTGCTAAACTCGTCAACCTGTCCTCGTCCCCACCACATAGACTTGTTGGGCTGAAGGCATATTGTTAAGTTCCTCTTTAGTAAATACAGATACAAAATATTTATTAAAAATACTACTCATCTCTTCATCACTATCTGTTATTTGACCTGTCTCAGTTTTTAATGGACCTATCTTTTCCCTAGTCTAGTTCGATAGCGGATTCCTTTGAATATACATCCAAGGGTTATGTAAGTGAGGTGACTGACCGGCACCTGAATACAAATAGGAATAAAAATAGTGATTTTAAAAATATTTACCGGCTCACCATAGTCCGTGCCTTCATCAAACACTTCATCCTTAGTAGCTAAATCTGAATCTACAACAACATTGAATTTAATAGTGTAATTATATCAACGGATAACCCAATACGATCGAAGGATATAAATTGGACCACTGTTGATTATCCGACATGTATGGTTAACATGGAGGAGGTAAGAGGAGAGACAGAGAGAGAGATGTTTACGAATCTTGTTAGATCCTCTCAGTACTTCTTAATTATGTATATACTGTATGTCTTATTCTTTAATCGTTATAGCATCCAGTTGTATATATGAGTTTTTGTATGCTATATGATATATATCATTGAATGTATTAGTGTGCTTGAGTTGGATATTATTTGTATTGAGGCTTTCGTGATACAATTTTCATGTGTTTCTCTGTGGGGGTGATCAGGTTGGATATGTGAGAAGCGTGGGAAAGTGTTGTCAAGCGGGTGTTTATGATTTAACCTTGATTTATAACTCCTATTTATTTGTCTGTAAATGCTATTGTATAAACTAATGTCATGGTGTACGTTTTGATTAATAATATCTTGTTATTTAGTATTTCCATTTATTATTAGTAATTCCACAATGTTATGTGGATAGTAGTTGTTGTGTTAGTAGACGCTTGGCCTGTGGACAGACAAGCGTAGGTTAGTAGCGTGGTGGCTGAGGTCGAGTGTAGACCATGTTTTAATTTAAGTCCTTGATTTGTATATTTAGTCATTCAAAGTTTTATTTCCTGGTCAGATGATAGTGTATTCTACCATTTTAAGGTTTTAAGTGCTATTACTATTGCTCATTGCTCGAGAAGTTATTTTATTTTAATATTTGCATGCTGATAAATATTTCTGGCTATATTTACGGACCATTTAATTGTTATGTTTCTCCCCCTTAGCATAAATATATTGTCCCCATTTTATGCAATGCTTTATCTTATACCCCCTAAACGTGTTATTAAAGGGCTATATGAAATATTTTATGTACACTGCTGGGAGAAGAACCTTATATAGTCTCAAGGGTGGTAACAGAGCGGCCCCATTTAGAATATACATTTCAGTTTTGGTCACTCTTCTATTGAATTAATATAAATTCACTTGAACGTGTCAAGCTTAGGATTACGAAGTTAATTCCCCAAATTAGAAATCTTTCATATGAATAAAGATTAAGAAAGCCCAAATTGCATTCACTGGAAAGGCGAAGAGTTAGGGGTGACATGATTGAGGTTTACAAGTGGATGAATGGATATAACACAGGTTATATTAATGGAGTATTAAAAGTATCAACACAAGACAGAATGCGAAACAATTGGAATCAATTGATAAGTTTAGTTTAGGAAAGACTTAGCAAATACTGGTTCTGTAACAGGGTTGTTGATTTGTAAAACCAATTACCTCGAAACGCAGTGGAGGTTTGGTTCTTTGATTTTTTCAAGCGGGGTGGACATGTATATGGTGAGATTGGTGGTTATAAATAGGAGCTGCCTCGTATGGAACAATAGGCCTTCAGCAGTTACCTTGTTCTTATGTATTATGCAGTAATTAGTTCAACAAATCAACAACCGAACCAGAATTTATCAAGGTCTTTCCTAAATCTAAACATATCCATTTTTTCGAGTTCAATTTTGTTTTGATTCCTTAATACCCTATAAATATCCCCCTTTGTTAGTCTCATTCACCAACTTGTAAACCTTTAATATGTCACCACTAATTTTCACCTGATTTTAGTATTCATTGCCTTCTTTATTCAGAGCAGACCTTTAGCGAAACATATGAAAGGTTGTAGTACTATGACAAGAAGTAAAAATTTCCAGTTAAATACATGAACTCAAACAAATATCGATGTAATGGAAATATATTGCATGAGCAGCTAAGATTAAGAGAAGACAGAGGTAAATACTAATAACGAATTTCTATCTCTCTGCATTAAAAATTTCGAAGGCACATTATACAATCAATTCTTTTAAATCTTTATTAAAAAATCATATACATTTTTTATATTTATAATTGTATATAGGGATTTAAACTTTCATTTTTCATAATAATTTCCCTAAATTAAGATAACTTTCCGTCTGGAGTTTTGGTCGTTGTGTTTGATCAATCTTGGCTTTTTACATGAATCCTCGGGATTGTTACAGTCCTCTTTTCTAGCTCGCTTTTTGGGCTGCAATATTCGTTGCGGTTTCGCTCACAATTTTGATCGCCATATCAAATGAAGTGCAGGGAGTTTGCTTATTACTTTTGATGGAATCATTCAAAGTAATGATCTTCTTATCAAGGCTTGTGACCAGCGTACATTTCTTCTTCATTGTACATCTGTAGACTGATTTTGCTCATCACTTGTTTTGGCCTTATTGTCGATTACGACCTTTTCCACCTTCTGTTGGTATTTGCCTGTGAGCTTGGAGTCTTTTTTATTGGAGCACATACTCTTTGTGGCCGAGTTGGTTTGCGAATGCAACATTCGTATAGAATTTCTGCCATGCCGTTCTATATCAGACCTGTTGCGTTGAAGGAAAATCTATTATTTTTCTTAATATCGGGTAGAATTCAACGACATATGAATAATGACTCTCCGAGATATGTTTTGGCCAAATATTGAAGAACACGTAAATTATGCGTCCACAACGTATTTCAGAGGTAGACTGAATAATTTAAGGAGAGAGAGAGAGAGAGAGAGAGAGAGAGAGAGAGAAGAGAGAGAGAGAGAGAGGGGGAGAGAGAGAGAGAGAGAGAGATCAATGCATGAATGTTCGTAATAATGTAAAAAGGACACTGGGATTCATTAATCGAGGAGTTAGTAACAAGACACCTGATGTGGTTCTTCTGCTATATCTTGCTCTGGTTATGCCCAATTAAGATTATGCAGTTCAGTTTTGGTCGCCGTACTATAGAATGGATATAAATTTACTTGAACGTGTCCAACGTAGGATGACTAAGTTAAACCCCCAAATTAGAAATCTTTCATATGAAGAAAGATTAACAAAGCTTAAATTGCATTCACTGGAAAGGCGTGGTTGTGAATAGGAGCTGTCTCGTATGGGCCAATAGGCCTTCGGTATTCTCCTTTGTTCTAATGTTCTTATATTAATAAGATACAAGTTAGATGGTTTTGAGATTGCCGAAGGGATCTGAGAGTTATGATTAGTAACAATTTAAATCCAAAGAGCAATGCATGAATGTTTGTAATATGGCTAATAGGACACTGTGATTTATTAATCAAAGCGTTAGAAACAAGACATCTGAAGTTGTTCTTCAGGTATATCTTGCTATAGTTTGGCCCCATTTAGAATATACATTTCAGTTTTGGTCACTCTTCTATTGAATTAATATAAATTCACTTGAACGTGTCAAGCTTAGGATTACGAAGTTAATTCCCCAAATTAGAAATCTTTCATATGAATAAAGATTAAGAAAGCCCAAATTGCATTCACTGGAAAGGCGAAGAGTTAGGGGTGACATGATTGAGGTTTACAAGTGGATGAATGGATATAACACAGGTTATATTAATGGAGTATTAAAAGTATCAACACAAGACAGAATGCGAAACAATTGGAATCAATTTGATAAGTTTAGATTTAGGAAAGACTTAGCAAATACTGGTTCTGTAACAGGGTTGTTGATTTGTAAAACCAATTACCTCGAAACGCAGTGGAGGTTTGGTTCTTTGATTTTTTCAAGCGTGGGTTGGACATGTATATGAGTGAGATTGGGTGGTTATAAATAGGAGCTGCCTCGTATGGACCAATAGGCCTTCAGCAGTTACCTTTGTTCTTATGTATTATGCAGTAATTAGTTCAACAAATCAACAACCGAACCAGAATTTATCAAGGTCTTTCCTAAATCTAAACATATCCATTTTTTCGAGTTCAATTTTGTTTTGATTCCTTTAATACCCTATAAATATCCCCCTTTTGTTAGTCTCATTCACCAACTTGTAAACCTTTAATATGTCACCACTAATTTTTCACCTGATTTTAGTATTCATTGCCTTCTTTATTCAGAGCAGACCTTTAGCGAAACATATGAAAGGTTGTAGTACTATGACAAGAAGTAAAAATTTCCAGTTAAATACATGAACTCAAAACAAATATCGATGTAATGGAAATATATTGCATGAGCAGCTAAGATTTAGAGAAGACAGAGGTAAATACTAATAACGAATTTCTATCTCTCTGCATTAAAAATTTCGAAGGCACATTATACAATCAATTCTTTTAAATCTTTATTAAAAAATCATATACATTTTTTATATTTAAAATTGTATATAGGGATTTAAACTTTCATTTTCATAATAATTTCCCTAAATTAAGATAACTTTCGTCTGGAGTTTTGGTCGTTGTGTTTGATCAATCTTGGCTTTTTACATGAATCCTCGGGATTGTTACAGTCCTCTTTTCTAGCTCGCTTTTTGGGCTGCAAGTATTCGTTGCGGTTTCGCTCACAATTTTTGATCGCCATATCAAATGAAGTGCAGGGAGTTTGCTTATTACTTTTGATGGAATCATTCAAAGTAATGATCTTCTTATCAAGGCTTGTGACCAGCGTACCATTTCTTCTTTTCATTGGTACATCTGTAGACTGATTCTGTTCATCACTTGTTTTGGCCTTATTGTCGATTACGACCTTTTCCACCTTCTGTTGGTAATTTGTCTGTGAGCTTGGAGTCTTTTTTATTGGAGCACATACTCTTTGTGGCCGAGTTGGTTTGCGAATGCAACATTCGTATAGAATTTCTGCCATGCCGTTCTATATCAGACCTGTTGCGTTGAAGGAAAATCTATTATTTTTCTTAATATCGGTAGAATTCAACGACATATGAATAATGACTCTCCGAGATATGTTTTGGCCAAATATTGAAGAACACGTAAATTATGCGTCCACAAACGTATTGTCAGAGGTAGACTGAATAATTTAGGAGAGAGAGAGAGAGAGAGAGAGAGAGAGAGAGAGAGAGAGAGAGAGAGAGAGAGAGAGAGAGAGAGAGAGAGAGAAGAGAGAGAGAGATCAATGCAATGATGTTCGTAATAATGCAAAAAGGACTGGGATTCATTAATCGAGGAGTTAGTAACAAGACACCTGATGTGGTTCTTCTGCTATATCTTGCTCTGGTTCAACCCGTCCTCCAAGTTTAATAAGTCAATATTGACTTATTAAATATGTGCATAGGTGACATACTTAACTTAATAGTTTCCCTTGAAAATCTTCATAGAAAATACCGACCTTAGAGAACTTGAGAGAGAGAGAGAGAGAGAGAGAGAGTATTACAAGATACCTAACTATACCTATAATTGGTTAAGTAACAATTGTAATTACGAAGCTATAAGATGCTTATTTAACATAAAACAAAGGTTATCAGGTCGGTGTTTTCTATGAAGATTTCAAGGGAACTATTATGTTAAGTATGTGACCTATGCACGCAACTAATAAGTCAATATTGACTTATTAAATTGCTATACTTGTCTGGTTATGCCCAATTAAGATTATGCAGTTCAGTTTTGGTCGCCGTACTATAGAATGGATATAAATTTACTTGAACGTGTCCAACGTAGGATGACTAAGTTAAACCCCAAATTAGAAATCTTTCATATGAAGAAAGATTAACAAAGCTTAAATTGCATTCACTGGAAAGGCGTGGTTGTGAATAGGAGCTGTCTCGTATGGGCCAATAGGCCTTCGGTATTCTCCTTTGTTCTAATGTTCTTATATTAATAAGATACAAGTTAGATGGTTTTGAGATTGCCGAAGGGATCTGAGAGTTATGATTAGTAACAATTTAATCCAAAGAGCAATGCATGAATGTTTGTAATATGGCTAATAGGACACTGTGATTTATTAATCAAAGCGTTAGAAACAAGACATCTGAAGTTGTTCTTCAGGTATATCTTGCTATAGTTTGGCCCCATTTAGAATATACATTTCAGTTTTGGTCACTCTTCTATTGAATTAATATAAATTCACTTGAACGTGTCAAGCTTAGGATTACGAAGTTAATTCCCCAAATTAGAAATCTTTCATATGAATAAAGATTAAGAAAGCCCAAATTGCATTCACTGGAAAGGCGAAGAGTTAGGGGTGACATGATTGAGGTTTACAAGTGGATGAATGGATATAACACAGGTTATATTAATGGAGTATTAAAAGTATCAACACAAGACAGAATGCGAAACAATTGGAATCAATTTGATAAGTTTAGATTTAGGAAAGACTTAGCAAATACTGGTTCTGTAACAGGGTTGTTGATTTGTAAAACCAATTACCTCGAAACGCAGTGGAGGTTTGGTTCTTTGATTTTTTCAAGCGTGGGTTGGACATGTATATGAGTGAGATTGGGTGGTTATAAATAGGAGCTGCCTCGTATGGACCAATAGGCCTTCAGCAGTTACCTTTGTTCTTATGTATTATGCAGTAATTAGTTCAACAAATCAACAACCGAACCAGAATTTATCAAGGTCTTTCCTAAATCTAAACATATCCATTTTTTTCGAGTTCAATTTTGTTTTGATTCCTTTAATACCCTATAAATATCCCCCTTTTGTTAGTCTCATTCACCAACTTGTAAACCTTTAATATGTCACCACTAATTTTTCACCTGATTTTAGTATTCATTGCCTTCTTTATTCAGAGCAGACCTTTAGCGAAACATATGAAAGGTTGTAGTACTATGACAAGAAGTAAAAATTTCCAGTTAAATACATGAACTCAAAACAAATATCGATGTAATGGAAATATATTGCATGAGCAGCTAAGATTTAGAGAAGACAGAGGTAAATACTAATAACGAATTTCTATCTCTCTGCATTAAAAATTTCGAAGGCACATTATACAATCAATTCTTTTAAATCTTTATTAAAAAATCATATACATTTTTTATATTTAAAATTGTATATAGGGGATTTAAACTTTCATTTTTCATAATAATTTCCCTAAATTAAGATAACTTTCCGTCTGGAGTTTTGGTCGTTGTGTTTGATCAATCTTGGCTTTTTACATGAATCCTCGGGATTGTTACAGTCCTCTTTTCTAGCTCGCTTTTTGGGCTGCAAGTATTCGTTGCGGTTTCGCTCACAATTTTTGATCGCCATATCAAATGAAGTGCAGGGAGTTTGCTTATTACTTTTGATGGAATCATTCAAAGTAATGATCTTCTTATCAAGGCTTGTGACCAGCGTACCATTTCTTCTTTTCATTGGTACATCTGTAGACTGATTCTGTTCATCACTTGTTTTGGCCTTATTGTCGATTACGACCTTTTCCACCTTCTGTTGGTAATTTGTCTGTGAGCTTGGAGTCTTTTTTATTGGAGCACATACTCTTTGTGGCCGAGTTGGTTTGCGAATGCAACATTCGTATAGAATTTCTGCCATGCCGTTCTATATCAGACCTGTTGCGTTGAAGGAAAATCTATTATTTTTCTTAATATCGGGTAGAATTCAACGACATATGAATAATGACTCTCCGAGATATGTTTTGGCCAAATATTGAAGAACACGTAAATTATGCGTCCACAAACGTATTGTCAGAGGTAGACTGAATAATTTAAGGAGAGAGAGAGAGAGAGAGAGAGAGAGAGAGAGAGAGAGAGAGAGAGATGTTGGAAATTTCCAACACTTATCATCCATTATTATATTATGATAAATACTATTAACTTACATTTGCAGTAGCTCTTAACACCACTAACCGTAGTGTTAATATAAATTAATCTGAGCATATTGCTGATAATATTACTCCTGATAATGTAAATCAAGAGTTATTAATTAAAATTATTCAGTAACAGTTTTTATTCTGTTACGTTCGAATGCTCTGGAGAAGTATAAATATTATCTCCATTTCTCGCTAGAGATCATTTATCGAGAATATTATAATTATTAATTCCCTATAATTTCAACCCAGTTCATATTATCGCATTTTCCTCCATAATTACGCGGGAAAGAATAATTTGTGTTTAATAATTTCCGTGGTGAATGCGAGAGCGGGGAGAGGGAGACGCCATTACGCCATTACTACAACAACAAGGCACGCGCACGAGACAGCGTGGTGAGGCACGTGGCATTAATTGAGAATTCTTGTCGATAAGAATTACGTCGACACTCAGTTAATAAGTGGAATTTACTTGCCAGTGTTCTCTAGTGCCTCAACAGTGAACCCAGCGTCTACAATTACCATCCGGACCGTAATTAAGTGTGCACGGCAGTGAACACTGAGTCCAGCAGACGCTCCTTTCGGCAAACCTTAGTACTCGGTTATGTTCACAGGTTTCTTTCTTTTAGATGCATCTAGTAGTTAGTGCCTTAGTGAGTAGTTTGTCGTTAGGAAGAATATATAATCACAATCAAACGTTAGTAATATTTATCACTCAGTTCAGCTTCATGAATATATGAGCACAATTTTGTAGCCTAGTCAATTGCTACTTTATATTTCTTGTATTACAGCGTGTATTTGAGACGCCAGCAAGATTGTCATCAATCGTGTTATTTACCTCGAGTCATTTCTCTATGGGGATTCTGTGATCACGAGGACGAATGATGAACTGGCGTTAGAAATCGTCTTACAGCTAAGACCCATTTTTCTTATAAATTTATTCAATTTAATTATTGCTTCTATAATTAATATGATCTTAAATGAATATAATTTGATTACCATATATTTACATATGTTGTAGTTAGATTTACCATAATACCAATGATATAATGAACTAGTGACGAACCACACTGGTTCCTAGATATATATGAATTTCTAGAAATAACCCCCCAATGTTGATATTTGAGGCTTTGGCTTTAATTAGTAATTACAGTCTTCATTAATTTCAAGTGAATATCCATTGAATGTTTATCCATAGACACTGGTTCTCTGGTGTCATTCTAATGATCAATTTTATTTGTTTTCCCTCTTTTCTTAAAAGCGGGTGGTCCTTCGATTTATTTTAATATAATAATTAAACAATTTATTTTCTGAGTTCAAGCCCCAGATACCCAACAATTTGGTCTCTTCGAACCGGATGCCAAGTAATATTTCACTATATCGGTTCTCAAGCACCAAAACAACATTTTGGTCCTTTTCGAACCGGATAAATATCATTCAATTAACCATTTCAGTTCTCAGACCAGAACAACATTTTGGTCTTATCGAACTGGATACATACCAATTACCATTAAACTGTATCCGTTCTCAGAAATCAAAACAACATTTTGGTCTCTTAGAACTGGATACAACCCAAGAAATTCTTACAATTAGTCCTGTACTAATGAGTAGTACATACATTATACATTTTTGTGCTGACCCTAGCAAGGGTGGGATTCAACATTACAGTAACTCTGATTAGAGTGTACCCATATCAATTATTTGTGTATTCATTATTTTTGTGTGTGGTTTTGAGTGTTGCTGTATGATCACCATTACATCTAATGGTGATAATGATGGGCTAGCCGGACGAAAGTTAATGGTGACATGCAGACACCACTCAAAATCTTTAGCTATATACTTGTTAGGTAGGGACATTTAACCTCAAAGTGAGGTAGAGTTTAATTTAGCCAGAACTCAGGCTATACTCAATATTAATTATCAACTAATGAACAAGTTTCCCAGCTTCATTAGTAATATTCAATCAAGTCCTATGAAATTTGGACTTAAAGCTAACATGGCTACTCCTGAGCAATTAAGGAGAACCTATATTGGCCTCAAAGGCCATTTAACTAGACTAATTAATAAGTCTGATGATTTGTCCAAGGCAACTCCCATTGATTACTATCTACTAGAATCATCAGTGAGAGTAGCTAATCTTAAGTTTGATCAAGTTAAATCAGCAAGTCAGTCTTATCTTAACTCACTGAATGCTACTGAAACTGATCTAGAGGAATTAGATCAAATTGTAGCAAATATTTCACAACACGAAGATGAGACTCAAGATAAATTTGATGTACTATCCAGTATAGTAAACCATCAACCCAATACAAATTCTACTATGTCTCAATCCAGTAATCAATTACCTGAGGTTCGTCTACCTACTTTAGACTTACCTACATTTGCAGGGCTGGATGAAGAAAATTGGGACACATTTTGGACTTCATTTGAAGTTCATATCCATAACAGGTCTTATCTTGACCCAATTTCTAAATTTTCATACCTGATTAGTCTTCTCAAAGGGGAAGCTAAAAAGGTTATAAATAACTTAGCTCTCACTGAGAGTAATTATGTGGAAGCTATCAAACTGCTGAAGTTGAATTATTGCAATCAGGAGTTAAGTATAGCTAACCTTTATTACCAATTGCTAGATCTGAATGCACCAAGTAACAGACCAGACTCACTTCAAAGCTTCAGGCTAGAAGCAGAGTCTCTAGTGAAGGCCTTAGGTACTAAAGTTGATGTACCAGCTTCAGAATGGTCAATCAAGTTACTTTTGCAGAGGAAATTACCTCAAATTATCTTAGCAGAAATATGTTCACATTATAAAACTGAGTTTCTCACTCTCGAGCAAATATTCGAGGGGCTGAGAATAACAGTTAACAGGTTGAAGACTCATGATAAGATTAAACCTGAGTCTAAATTACCTAACATTGACATCTCAGTCAAACCTAAATTGACTTTGAATAAATCCAATAAATCTAAGCCTAAGACTACTCCATCCACTGGAAAGGGGAGTAGTAGTGTAGGTACTTATACTGTATCTCCCTCTGACACTGCAACTGATGTGTCTACTAAAAGGACAAATTCAGTCAGAGAGAGAAGGTGCTTGTTCTGCGATCAAGAACATCTCACCTACAAATGTACGGTTTATCCTAACTTTAACACCAGGATTAAAAACTTCAAGAATTACACAGATGCACCAAGTGCATGGGTTCTCATGAACCCAGTAAATGTGTTGTGCAGCTACGTTTATGCAGTAGATGCCACAAAGGTGTACATCATTATGCCTTATGTAGAACAATTTCTACCCAATCTGTGACACCTGGGAAGAATTCTATGAATTCTACCACGGTACAATATTGCAAAGTACATCAGGAAATAAGTGTACTTGCTACTGAGGCAGGCAATAATACCACTCTGCCTACAGCTCAACTTAAGCTAATAGACAAGAAATCTAGAGTCAACACTAGAGGTCTCTTTGATCAGGGATCACAGAAAACCTTTATCACGCAACAATTAGTGGAGCAGTTAAAATTAAAACCTGCCAAAAGTGTGAGACTGAACATTTCTGGGTTCTTGACTAATAGTGGACCTCGTGAATACCAAGTAGTCAAGGTATTAGTGAGACTTGGATCTTCTACTAGTCCAATACAAGCGGTAGTAGTTGATAAACTGCCTTCAGACCTGCAGGTCACAGGACTAGCTCGCACTGCGAGATATCTTAAACGAAACCGCATGAGGCTAGCAGATTACAAAATAAATTCTGACTGCCTCACAGATGTTGGTATACTTATAGGCGCTGACCATTATTATAAATTTATAACTGGATGCACCAGACAACACGGAATGAATTTGTTGTCATCTGCTGGAGGCAAGTTGCTTACTGGACCGGTGCTTTTCCAACAAAGGGCAGCGTCAACCAACAAACAAGATAACAATGCAATAGTGGCGTGACTAGGCTTGGAACAGTCACCCCTACAGTTCAGAGAAATATCTGAAGATATTGAGTCTGATCCACCTGTACATCGTTTGTGGGATCTAGACACTTTAGGTATTGTCCCTGAACAACCAAGTCCTGATGATATGTGGACTTACCAGCAATATCTGGATACAGTTGTCTATAAAGACAAACAATACTGGGTGAGATTGCCATGGAAGTTGAATCATCCACAACTTCCAGTTAATTATTTCATGGCAGCCTCTCAATTACAGTCACAATTAATACGGCTGAAAAAACAGCCAGATAAATTAAATATGTACCATCAATTAATTCAGCAACAACTCAACAGTAAATTTATTGAAGTTGTTGATAATGATGACCGGAAAACAGGTCACTATTTACCCCATCACGCTGTGTTGAAAGATTCATTGACAACACCAATACGTATTGTTTTCAACTGTAGTGCCAAAGTGAAGGCAAGCAGCGTGTCTTTGAATGAATGTCTCCAAACGGGACCTAGCCTAACACAAAGGCTACATGATGTACTGTTACGATTCCGTACTGGTATTTTTGCTTATACTGCTGATATCAGTAAAGCTTTCCTTAGAGTAGGATTGCAAGAGGAGGATCGTAATTACACCAAATTTCTCTGGATTAAAGATCCCCAGGCTCCTGACAGTGAGGTCATAACCTATCGGTTTGCCTCGGTGCTTTTCGGAGCGACTTCCTCGCCGTTTCTACTGCAAGCCACATTAGATACACATTTGAAGAAGTCAAATAGCCCTTATAAGGCAGAGATCAGTGACAACTTGTATGTCGATAATTTCCAGGGAACAACTAATGATAAATCCAAATTGGTAGAAATTTACCATGAGGCTAACCGTGAGTTATTAGGAGCCAATATGCCACTACAATCATGGGCCTCAAACAATAAATCATTAAACCAGATAATCGAGAAAGAATTTCCAGGTTATCAGGTGCCTAATCAATTAAAAGTTCTGGGTGTGGAATGGAACACAGGTACTGACGAGATGAATATCAAGTCAGTACAAACCAATAATTCATCCCTTACCATGAGAAAATTACTCTCATATGTCAGTCAACCATTTGACCCCTTAGGCTTACTTAGTCCTATATTAATAAGGGGCAAACTCCTAATGCAGGAATGCTGGCAGAAACATATGGGATGGGATGATCCGTTGCCAATTGAGTTGCAAGAGAAATGGCAAATACTCGCAGCGGATTTCAATCAATTAGGTGTTTTGAAATTTCCTCGTAATGCTTCAGGACAAAACTTACCTACAAATTTGCACATTTTTTGCGATGCCTCTGGCAAAGCATATGGCGCTGCAGCCTACTTAGTCAATAGTGCACAATCAATTTTACTCACATCTAAAGCGAGAGTTGCTCCAATCAAGAAGAGATCTTTACCTCAAATGGAGTTAACTGCATTGCTAGTGGGAGTAAGATTGGCTCATTGCCTGACCAAGACACTCAATAATATTCACTTTGGTGAGATCGTAGTGTGGTCAGACAATGAGGCAGTCTTACAATGGGTAAGAAATAACAACAATAAAACTCCCTACGTTAGTAATCGCGTTAGGGAAATTCATGAATTATCTGCTGGATATAAATTCAGACATGTCCCCACTAAGGACAATCCTGCAGATTACTTATCAAGAGGTTTAACATTTAAACAGCTAAGTAAGTCTTCGATGTGGTTTAATGGACCTTCATGGCTTGTTAGTGATCAGTGGCCCAAACAGAAACCACAAGTCATAGTGACCAGTATCACTACTCCCATGAAAGACCCAGAACCTCATCGAGTCTCGGCTATTAATCCTCACAATTATTCTAACTTGAGTAAGTTATTAAGAGTGACAGCACATGTGTTTGATTTTCTTGCCAAGTTAGGAATCAAGCATAAGTTTCCCAATCCTATCATCTACTGGATCAAACGTGCACAACAAGAGACATATGGAAGTTGTGGGAAATTTTTACCCACCATATCTAATAATCATCTAAGAAATGTATTATTTCTATATCATATCAATATCATATCAAATCATATCTATATCAAATCTATATCATATCAAAATCATATCAGAATCACAATAGATTCATTATATATAGCTTGATCCTAGATGATGCCACTATGATCACGTACGCCATAGGGCCCTATAGATGCCTACGTGACTTTGTGCATGATCTTTCAAGGATCCAGAAGCTTCTAGAAGGATTTGTTAATTAAAAATTTATTGGAACATGACGTAGTATCCGGTAGAGATAAAATCGAATCCTTATTAAGAGTCAGTGGTATTATCAAGTACTACTTATAATCTTTAAATCCTATATCTAATTTATTATAATCACATCTTATCTCAATCATAAGTCTAGACTGTAAAAATAATCAATCGATATTCATTCTAAGCTACCCCTCAAGGGACAGGGAGGAGCTTCTTGGGAGAGAAGCGCCCACCACAGCCCGGGGGCAGAACGCGTATGTTTACACAACAGTGTACACGTGACGGTCCCTTAGCGAACATTTTTGGCTGAGGACACCTTATCTAATATCTTTATCACCAGTGAACACTCTCTAGAACTGGGGAGTACCTGGACAATATATCAACAAGGAAAATCCTAGAACATTTATATCTATAAGTGTAGAGTGGAGCATTTAGTGACGCGGTCTCCACCTTCATCCCTAATCTCATCCCTAATCTTCATTGTTATCTTCTGCAACGCAGTCCAATATCCGTAGCAACGCTACTCGTATGTCAAAACAGCAACGCTACTCGTACGTCAAAACAGCAACGCTGTAATCTAAAATATCGTGCCTAAACTCGCCAAGAGAGTTCTTCAGTCTGGCACACTTTGTCAGACAGGCACCCGGCTTCAGCTAAGTTTATTGAATGTTATTACTGTAGCGTATTAGTTGGCCAATTAAAGCTAGTATAACATTAATATTCTATAAGACTGATAGTCGTAAAAAGGCGAGGCAACGCCTCATATTTCNAAAATGGGTATAATTGGATAAGTTTAGATTAGGAAAGACTTGGGTAAATACTGGTTCAGTAACAGGGTTGTGATTTGTGGAACCAATTGCCGCGTAACATTGTGGAGGTGGGGTCCCTCGATTGTTTCAAGCGCGGGTTGGACATGTATATGAGTGGGATTGGGTGGTTATAAATAGGAGCTGCCTCGTATGGGCCATAAGGCCTTCTGCAGTTACCTTTGTTCTTATGTTCTTCTTATGTTAAGTTAGATGGTTTTGAGATTGCCGAAGGGATCTGAGAGTTATGAATAGTAACAATTTAAACCAAAGAGCAATGCATGAATGTTTGTAATATGGCTAATAGGACACTGTGATTTATTAATCAAAGCGTTAGAAACAAGACATCTGATGTTGTTCTTCAGGTATATCTTGCTATAGTTTGGTCCCATTTAGAATATGCAGTTCAGTTTTGGTCACCCTTCTATTGAATTAATATAAATAGACTTGAACATGTCAAGCTTAGGATTACGAAGTTAATTCCCCAAATTAGATATCTTTCATATGAATAAAGATTAAGAAAGCCCAAATTGCATTCACTGGAAAGGCGAAGAGTTAGGGGTGACATGATTGAGGTTTACAAGTGGATGAATGGATATAACACAGGTTATATTAATGGAGTATTAAAAGTATCAACACAAGACAGAATGCGAAACAATTGGAATCAATTAGATAAGTTTAGATTTAGGAAAGACTTAGCAAATACTGGTTCTGTAACAGGGTTGTTGATTTGTAAAACCAATTACCTCGAAACGCAGTGGAGGTTTGGTTCTTCGATTTTTTCAAGCGTGGGTTGGACATGTATATGAGTGAGATTGGGTGGTTATAAATAGGAGCTGCCTCGTATGGACCAATAGGCCTTCAGCAGTTACCTTTGTTCTTATGTATTATGCAGTAATTTGTTCAACAAATCAACAACCGAACCAGTATTTATCAAGGTCTTTCCTAAATCTAAACATATCCATTTTTTCGAGTTCAATTTTGTTTTGATTCCTTTAATACCCTATAAATATCCCCTTTTGTTAGTCTCATTCATCAACTTGTAAACCTCTAATATGTCACCACTAATTTTTCACCTGATTTTAGTATTTATTGCCTTCTTTATTCAGAGCAGACCTTTAGCGAAACATATGAAAGGTTGTAGTACTATGACAAGAAGTAAAAATTTCCAGTTAAATACATGAACTCAAAACAAATATCGATGTAATGGAAATATATTGCATGAGCAGCTAAGATTTAGAGAAGACAGAGGTAAATACTAATAACAAATTTCTATCTCTCTGCATTAAAAAATTCGAAGGCACATTATACAATCAATTCTTTTAAATCTTTATTAAAAAATCATATACATTTTTTATTTAAAATTGTATATAGGGATTTAAACTTTCATTTTTCATAATAATTTCCCTAAATTAAGATAACTTTTCGTCTGGAGTTTTGGTCGTTGTGTTTGATCAATCTTGGCTTTTTGCATGAATCCTCGGGATTGTTACAGTCCACATTTCTAGCTCGCTTTTTGGGCTGCAAGTATTCGTTGCGGTTTCGCTCACAATTTTTTATCGCCATATCAAATGAAGTGCAGGGAGTTTGCTTGTTACTTTTGATGGAATCATTCAAAGCAATGATCTTCTTATCAAGGCTTGTGACCAGTGTACCATTTCTTCTTTTCATTGGTACATCTGAAGACTGATTTTGTTCATCACTTGTTTTGGCCTTATTGTCGATTACGACCTTTTCCACCTTCTGTTGGTAATTTGCCTGTGAGCTTGGAGTCTTTTTTATTGGAGCACATACTCTTTGTGGCCGAGTTGTTTTGCGAATGCAACATTCGTATAGAATTTCTGCCATGCCGTTCTATATCAGACCTGTTGCGTTGAAGGAAAATCTATTATTTTTCTTAATATCGGTTAGAATTCACCGACAAATGAATAATGACTCTCCGAGATATGTTTTGGCCAAATATTGATGAACACGTATTTATGCGTCCACAAACGTATTGTGAGAGGTAGACTGAATAATTTAAGGAGCTGATTCCTTTTTGATAGGATTCCTTTTTGATTTGATTCCTTCTGATAGGAGATAGATCACTTGCGTCTAACTAACGACCAATTAGAACATAAGAACATAAGAACATAAGAACAAAGGCAACTGCAGAAGGCCTATTGGCCCATACGAGGCAGCTCCTATTTATAACCACCCAATCCCACTCATATACATGTCCAACCCGCGCTTGAAACAATCGAGGGACCCCACCTCCACAATGTTACGCGGCAATTGGTTCCACAAATCAACAACCCTGTTACTGAACCAGTATTTACCCAAGTCTTTCCTAAATCTAAACTTATCCAATTTATACCCATTGTTTCGCGTTCTGTCCTTTGTTGATACTTTGAATACCCTATTAATATCCCCTTTGTTATGTCCATTCATCCACTTGTAAACCTCTATCATGTCACCCCTAACTCTTCGCCTTTCCAGTGAATGCAAATTAAGCTTTGTTAATCTTTCTTCATATGAAAGATTTCTAATTTGGGGAATTAACTTAGTCATCCTACGCTGGACACGTTCAAGTGAATTTATATCGATTCTATAATATGGCGACCAAAACTGAACTGCATAATCTAAATGGGGCCTAACCAGAGCAAGATATAGCTTGAGAACCACACCAGGTGTCTTGTTACTTACGCTGCGATTAATAAATCCGAGTGTCCTATTTGCCTTATTACGAACATTTATGCATT